>JAVYIG010007036.1:0-108142 GCA_035222895.1 Strongylocentrotus droebachiensis | reverse complement strand
ACACTGGGTCGGATTTGAGTTTATTCTCGAAGAGGCACCCCTACTGTTCCATCTTACACACCCACACTAGCTATCATATAATCTTTCGTTAATCCCCTAAATCTAATTGTTTATTTGTTTTACTCCGTCCCATTGGTCTACTGCAGGTCTGAGCGATCCATTCTGTGTTCTCGGTATCGTCGCTCTGTGGAGGGAGAACACGTCGGAAGGTGGAAAGCACAAGATGTCACACGCCAGGCACGATCTCCTGCTCGACCACGCAAGCAAGGACTCCCTCTGTGTCACGGAGGTCAAGGAGAAGACCCTGTGTCCGACCTGGAGGGAACAGTTCAGATTGTAAGTCATCAGGAGTCATTTTTTAGCCATGATCTTCATGTAGCATAGAACTTTGATAGAAACCATCTACAAAGCCTCTTTTTAATGACAAATGACAAAAATCAGTGACAAATCTGTTGGTCCCCAATCCGAAGCAAGGATTTCAGTAGCTTATAACAAAAACTGTCATTTGTCACTGATGACAAGTTTTGTGAAGCCATCTTCAGGTGTGCTCTGCATACACACAAAGGCCCGAATTCACAAAGGAGGTTTGTCGACAAACCAAGGTTTATGTACGTCATATGACGCGTTTTGACGCATTTTTTACAAACCTGGTTTTGTTAATAACAAAAGGAGGTTTGTCAAAACAAAAGGAGGTTTGTCGACAAACCTCCTTTGTGAATTCGGGCCAAGATGTTTCATATGCTTCCCATACATGTTCATATACATGTAGCTTTCGGCCCTTCATCACCATGGATGTCCTCTTTCAGGGCCGCTAATTTTCAGGCTTGTACAACAACATCAACCTGTAGATGTCGCTTTTCAGGCTCTTTAGATAAAAACAACTCATCTCCTTTTTGTTGAGGAGTTGAATAGTTGGATAGTTGGTTGTTATGTTGGTAGACTATGTTGCATTATGCTGTGCAAACAGAACAGCTCAATTGTGTCGCCAAGAGGCTATCTTTTGATCTAAGTATAAAATATGCTGTACCGTAAATAACGTTTTATAAACCGCCCTCGTGTACTAACCGCACCCCTCTTTTTCTCTTTGTGTAAGATCATTACGGTACTGTAAATTAAAAAACAGTAGGGACCTACATGTACATGTAGGATAGAACCTTGTGGTACACCATGTAATAGAAGAAAAATTGGAGGAATTATTATTATAAACTACATATTGAGATCTATCAGAAAGATTACTTTCAAACCAAGATGACAGACAAATTTGAGTGTTGTTCTAGTTTCCGAGTGGTGAGTCAACACACCGATTACCGAGCTGGGAGACATTGCCAGGCATAGCGCCAGGTGGAGGGGCATAAATTGAAACTTTAATTTTTTTTTTTTTTGGTGTACCGTGTATAAACCGCACCCCCGACTTTGAAATTTTTTCGGCGGCAAAAAAGTGCGGTTTATACACCGTTATATATGGCAAGGAGAATCAAATGCATCCCCCCAAAAAGATGCCCACTCCTAACTAAAAGAAGACAACAGTACATATACAATAGTAACAACAACAACAACTGCAAAGTGAGCTAACAGCAAACAACAAAAACAACAATAATATCAACAAATAAGAACACCAATCGTTTATTTTCTTCTTGTCATAAATTCTTACAAGTAGCATTTTATCTAACAGGCACTTTACACAGTCATGTACCGTATTCTTATCTCTGCATTAATCTTTCCCTGCAGTGACGTTGGTGATGTCAACAATGAACAGCTGCAAGTTGAAGTTTGGTAAGTTCTACTCATTTTTTCTCACCCCCTCCTCTCCCCCCCCTCTCTCCCCCCTCTCTCTCTTTCTCCTTCCTCTCTCTCTCTTTCTCCTTCCTCTCTCTCTCTTTCTCCTTCCTCTCTCTCTCTCCCCCTCTCTCTCTTTCTCCCCCTCTCTCTATCTCTTTCTCCCCCTCTCTCTACCTCTTTCTCCCCCTCTCTCTATCTGTTTCTCCCCCTCTATCTCCCCCTTCTCTCTCTCTCTCTATCTATCTCCCCCTTCTCTCTCTCTTTTTCTGCAGAATACGCATGCCCCATTCATTTTCCCTCTGTACTTGTACATGCTGAATGTACATGTCTAGTGGTGTAACCATAGTTCGTGCATGACCTTAATTTGCAACAGTTACATATCTCGTAAAATTGGAAAGATTTGGAAAATCTGATACAAATTTTGCAGTCTATTTTGTCAGTTCAGAAAAAAGAAAATTAGGTTACCGAAAAGGGTCTGGTAATCCTCACTTTGAGAGAATATGTCATCAAAATTGTAAACGAAAAGTGATACCAACAAATTGTATATTTTGACTTGCAATTTATGCAATAACCTAACCTTTGATGGATAAACCTGTGGTTCTCCTCAATTTACCAGGTATTGACTCACAGCTTTTGTTTCTATGCTCAATCTTATTTCTTGACATCATTATCAACTTTTGAAATCTTTCATGTTTTTTCCTATTTATGTTACAGGGATCATGATGAGGACTCATCAGTAGGGCAACTCATAAAGAAGAATGCATGCGATGTTTCTAATTTGAAGGGTATGGGAAGGTATGTAAACATAATAGTTTTTATTAAAGGGATCCAGTAACTTTGTCTCAGATTCTGAAACAAAATCCTGGATTTAGCTCAAGCTGCAATGATAATTATAAACATTTAGGTCAGTCAGGAACCCCATGACTTTTACAAGCCGATCGGCTGTCTGATTATCAAGATATTTGTGATTGGAAATCGAAATCAAATTTTGCGTTTTTCTAACGGTTTTCACAACGCTACAGTCTATTGGGGAAAACGAGTATGGTAAAACCGGTCACCCAAAGATTTTTACTTTTTTGAGGCACTTCATGATCATTTTTTTGGACGAAATGCAGAGAGCTTTGGAAAACCAGTCACTTAATGGTAAATCCTTATTTTTGGTTGGAGATTTTAATATAAACCTTTTACAGCATAATGTTGATGCTCATGTTGATGATTTCCTGAATTTGTTGTTGTCGTTTTCTTTGTTGCCCTTGATAACAAAACCAACAAGAGTAACTGAATCATCTGCTACTCTAATTGACAATACAAAAGTAACTTGCAACCTTTTCCTTTATCTACTATTGTAGTGTCAGACTTGTCTGACCATTTTCCTGTGTATACTACAATTCCTTTGGGAAAAAACCCTGTAGTCACCCAAAAGAATATTTATGTTAGAAGAAACACCCCAGAAAATATTAATCAGTTTAGAGAGGCATTATTGGCGACAAACTGGAGTGATGTTCTTTTGAATCAGTGTGATGAGAGTGCCTTCGATATTTTCATGAATAGGTTTTTATCGCTGTATGATGCTAATATTCCAGTAGTAAAGCGTAAAAACAACTGTAGAAAAACCCCACGTTTGCCGTGGGTCACCAATGCTATGCTGAAATCAATAAATAAGAAAAATGAGCTGTTTTATAAGTATAGGAAAGCAGGGACGGAAGCTCTAAAAAAGAAATATTCCGTTTACAGAAATACTCTGACTTCTCAACTGCGTGCAGCCAAAAAACAATACTATTTTGCACAGTTTCAAGCAACTTACAATAATATCAAGGGTACGTGGAAAGTGATAAGAAATGTATTTCAAAAAACATCTAAAGTAACAAGTATAATACAAATGAATATAGATGACCAAATGGTTGAAGATAAAAATATTATAGTGGAAAAGTTTAATGAATATTTTTGTAATATTGGTCCGAATCTGAAAAAAAATATTCCAAACAGTCAAACTGATTTTCATGATTACTTAGGAGAACGTAACATGAAAAGTTTATTTCTGGTGCCCACAAATGACGAAGAATTGCTTGGTATTGTTAAAGCCCTCAAGAACAAGAAAAGTCCTGGGTATGATCATATTGGGAACGAACTTATTAAGCAAGTTATTGTCGGTATCCTTCAACCACTAGTTCATATTTTTAATTTGTCTATGTCAAGCGGAGTTGTACCGATAAACATGAAGATCGCAAAAGTTGTACCAATTTTTAAAAAAGGTGACTCTCAATTACTGACAAATTATCGTCCGATTTCTTTGTTAACGTGTTTTTCAAAAATTCTGGAAAAAATTATTTATGTAAGAACTATAACATTTTTAAACAAAACATGTGTCTTCAGTAATTATCAGTTTGGTTTTCGGGAGAAGCATACAACAACACATGCAATTTTACACCTTATAGATAAACTTGCTTCTGCCTTAGATAGTCGCTTACACACCATCGGTACATTTTTAGACTTTTCCAAGGCCTTTGATACTGTAGACCATGAAATTCTCTTAAGTAAATTATGTCATTATGGTGTCAGGGGAGTCGCCTTGGATTGGTTTAGAAGTTATCTTACTGATAGAAAGCAATATGTGTCCTTAAATGGAATTGACTCTTGCCCCCCAAAAGTAACATGTGGCGTTCCCCAGGGCTCCATTTTGGGGACCACTTTTATTCATCTTGTATATTAATGATTTTCAACGCTCATCAAGTGTATTATCATTCATATTTTTGCTGATGACTCAAGTGTATTTTTTTCTCATAAATGTTCACAAATATTGTTGAATACTGTTAATGAAGAGTTTCGAAAAGTAATGAAGTGGATTAATGCTGATAAGTTATCCTTGAATCTTCAGAAAACTAATTATATACTGTTCAGTAATTCAGTTAATATTTTGCCGGGCGAAGTGGCATTTAATAATAACCCAATTGAGAGAGTAACTTCAACAAAATTTCTTGGGATATACATAGATGAGAAACTGAATTGGAAAACTCATGTGGACAAATTAAGTAAAGTGGTGTCAAGAAATACTGGTGTTATTTATAAGTTGAGATCATGTTTACCTCAAGAAGTATTGTTCATTTTGTACTCTACTCTTATTTTATCATATATTAATTATGGTATGTTGGCATGGGGCAAATCATTCAAAACTCAAATCCACAGGCTCTTTGTTGTGCAGAAGCGGGTTATTAGAATAATTTGTAAAGCGAATTATCGTGCACATACAAATCTACTTTATTATGAAAACGGTATTCTAAAACTTGAAGATCTCTATTCAATGCAACTTGGAACGCTCATGTTTAGCATTAACTCTGGGGACCTCCCTCCTGCCCTTGCTCAAATCTTTAGAAGAAATAACCAAATTCACAGCTATAATACTAGACAGGCTTCTGCTCTCCATTTACCATATGCAAGGACAACATTCACTCTGAATACTCTAATGTCCACTGGCCCGAGGTTCTGGAATTCACTTGATACTACTATAACAAATGCTTCAAGTATCTCAGTTTTTAAACGTAGACTTAAGTCATATTTACTTCACAAGTATGTCGATGACACATGAATGTGTTATCAAGCTTCATTTTTCGTGTACTGTAGCATATTAAACTCTACTCTCGATCTATTTTTTGTTATTTCTTGACTTTGAGATAATCCCCTTCTATCCCTTTTCTTTTTTCTTCTTCTTTCTCATCTGTACATATACCATATATTCCTACTTGTCGTTTTTGACCTCTGCACTCAGTAAGCCATAACTCATCAATGTCTCGACTTGGTGTCAGCTTGGGTTTGTCCATATTAGATCGCCCTCCCATGGGTGGGTTGATTTTTGCTCATATGATACATTTTTTTCACACACACGGTGAGTTTGTTAGCTCACCCGGTGTGATGGGGATGTGCGCATCTTCAGGTATACTTGTTGTAGTCATCCATGCTGTGGTTGATGCATCGTTGGGTAGTTGTTCTCTGAGAGTATTTTGTAAATAGTTTTATATATTCCCTATTTGTTGTTGTATTCATGAATCAGTTATCTTTGTCACACCATATGAGGGGGCCTTAACTTAACAAGCTGTGCTTCAACCAAGGTCTCCTCGTCTTTCTCTATTTTACATTGTACTGTTATTGTACTGTTATGATTATACTCTATTATATTTTGTCACATGTGTTTTCTGGAAGACAAATAAAACTTGAACTTGAACTTTGAACTTGAACTTGATTTTAAAACGCAATTTTTTAGGGCTTCAATATTACACCATATCAAAGACACTGATAACACGTAGGGCTGTGCATCTCAGATTTAGGTTGTTTAACAATGCCTTTAATAGATTTGATTCCTAAATGGAGAAATTAATGAGAATGCTGTACATATAATGGCTTGTTCAGATATGACGCAGCCAAAACCACAGCGTTTGTTCTTCTTCATACCTTCATAAAGTGTAATATGCTTCACATTTTTGTTTTTTAACACAGAGCTCAGTGAATATGCATTAGTCCTTTGTTGCGCGCAGTTGCCATTGATTTTACACCTGGATTGCAGGAATCTGTTTTCTTCCTTTTGAAGATTAACATATGTAGTATAGACAGCAAATAGGATTCAAATTACACATGATAAAAATCATAAATATATAATCAGGGATGATTTGAATCACGTAAATGGAGAAACCCAATGTCGATGTCCGACAAAGAGTAAAAACTACCCGTTCTTCCTGGGAGGTATTACATTGACCACATAGGCATTACAATATAAGTTAATGTCTTGTTTTCCTCTGCTTCATAGATTCTTCAAGGAGATAGCTCAATCAGCCAAGAAGGATGGAAAGAACCTGGATGATTTCCTAGGATGGGTCACCATACCACTCAATGTAAGTACATGCTATGTGGGGCATATTTCCATTAGGTTCTAAACATACATGTAGTAGAAGGAATACAAGCTGTTTAATAGTAGTAATGCATACATGCCAACCCTTCCAAATTATCCAGAATATTCTGATTTTCTGGATTGTTAGGACCTAATTTTTTCAAACTTCTGAAAGACCAATTTTGGATTTATTTATTTTGTTAATCATTTTTAAAGCCAAATTTAGCTTGTTTTATCATGTGCCGCGATTTGAGAGTTCCTGTAGTGCGTGCGTTGAATGCCTGCACAATTGAGCAGCAAATTTGTATTCCCTTTTTTATGCAGATTTCCTGCGTATTGCCAGTTACATGGCCATGGTAAGGCTGTGCGAACCCTGCTAGAAACTCCTAATTCTTATTGTCAAATGTGGGCAGGTATGGTAATATTTTTGACACCAGTAGGACATATCTGGGCCAATCCTAATGGATTGTGAGGCGACAGAAAATGAGTCCAGATGGAATGGAAGACTGGTTACCTGATTGTAGGAGCCATAGTTGTAATTGAAACTTGTTAAGGTTAAGAAAGGTTGTTAAACTTTATTTAAAACCAAACAAACTAAGAGTCAACTTTCAAGAGAGAATGAATTTGAAGATGATACTAATGAGAGACTGTTGTCAAAGACTAGCACATCTTTATCTTTACAGTATGTTTAATTTGGGGAAACCACATCAGACTTCAGGGAAACAAATATGAAGAAAAAAAATAGTTTTCTAATGCAGCAGATCTTTTTTTTTTTAGCATTCAGCTACATGTATGTGTTTATGTGTGTACTACATGTAGTATAAGTATCAATTGTCAAGACCGTCATTGTTGTATACATTCATGCAGTTATCATTTTCCTAGGTTAACATTACGATTACTATATGTTATAAAGATGTTCTTTCCCCATAGAATGAAACTTTTTTGATGTTTGCCTCCCTCTACAGACCATATCGAGTCAAGGTTTGGAATGTTCTTTCCCTCTGCAAAGCCGGGGAAAGAGTAAGGTGGAAGGAGAGCTCAAACTGAAATTACAACTAGCACTCAAGGTACAGTACATGTATATGTAGTAAACATAGATCACAAAATATGTCATTGCTATTCATGCTGGGCCTGTCATATGGTTTTTATACTTGATTAGAATTGTTTGAACATATTTGTGGCTTACACCCAGTAAATAAGATCGATTAATTGATCTGTAATTGAAAAACAAGTCAGAAAATATCTTGGAACCAGCGGGATTTGAACTTGCCATCTTCTGCTTGTCGGGCAGCGACTCTACCACCAGGCCATCACTGGTCCATGGCACAGTCACGATGAACTAGAAACAAATACCCAAGCTCTCCTGATTAGAATTACTGGTACAAAAACAATAAACCCATTCATTACCACTCATTTTGAATAAGCATGTTTTTCTAACTGGTAAAGGCAATTTGTATAACAGTGAACACTGCTGCAATGTGTCATCAGTTTTATGAAATTCATTACCAGTAGTTTAGCAGTCGTGTTGGTGGATGTCACTTCAGCATGTTATTTGTATCGTCCATCTATAACTTGTTACAGCGCTAGCCTCTTTTTTTCCATCTTGATATTTATTGACAATTTGCATGTCCCTTGTACACAGTGGCATATCTAGTGAGTAAGGCACCCAAGGCAAACAATGCAATTGTGCCCCCCCCCCCCACCCCATCCACCGTCCAAACTTATCTACAAAGTTTCACAAGCAAGAGAGATAAGTGCCTGAGCAACAGGAGTTTGCCTTTTTTAATCCCTAAAACACATGTTGTCATTGATTTTTTTGTATTTTAGACCATCAAACAAAAACAACTTCTTATGCAATTTATTCTCTGCCCCCCCCCTTCTTGGATAAGCCACTGATTTAACATGTTTATCCACCTTTATCAATCAGCTTTCTTACATTTGTGCAATACTTTGATGTGGAATGAAGAAGTTTTGGATAACAAGCAAAAGTTGTTAAACTTTGTGTCCCAATTTCTGTTCTAGCTTAGCATTATAGATGTGAAACTCACACTCTTGCATGCTTTTATACCCTTTTGTTTGTTTTCAACATTTTTATCTCTGTTTTCATTAATTGATTCTTGAGTTCATATCCATGGTGTCTTCCCTTTATTCTTCTTCTATTTTTGCAATGCTTCTGCTTAGAATGAAGAAGTTCTTGATAATAAGCAAGAACCCAAAACTTCATTCGATCCTTGCAAAGAAAGCCTGAAAAAAGTCAAGAAGAAAGGCTCTGATAAATTTTCTCAGTTTAAGAAGAGCAAGGTCTATGTAAGTTGAGAGTGTTTGAAAGAATTTTGGTGGAATGTTCTGTTTTTGTTCACACGATTTGAATAACACCTTTTCTGTTTACCATATATTTGACTTTAGTTTTCATAGTGGTTCTCAGTTGATTAGCTTTTATTTGGTGGTAGTTTGAATGTCTTCCTATGCTCCTTGGGCGCCATTTTATGAGATCAGTTCACATATATCAATGTATGTTTCTTCTCCAAAAGCTTCCATTCATCTGAATACAGTTGATTATTAGCTGTTGATATGTTGGCCAAGCCCCTGACAATCTTTCGAGACATCACTAGTAATTTTTGTTTTTAGAGCCATGCAAGACATATGACTACGTATGTGAACTGATCTTTTACAAATCAATGGATATTGCGATTGATGTGATGATTGTATTAAGCATACAAGTCATGCAAGTGCATGTGCATGTATGGTTGTTCACATCAGTTGCAACTTTTTAGATGGGGCACTCTTCTATTTTAATAGCCACTTTTGCTCCACTTGTGCTCCACTTGAATTCATGTGTATTTGTGCTTTCAACAATAAGTGTGTTTTTCTTTCAGTTTCTTCATTTGTAGATTTAGAAATTTTAGAAATTTTAGAAATGCATGAAGCATTTGTTGTAGACTAGACGCCGTGTAGTGAAATTGAAATACTGGTAGTTGCAAATCTGTAGGTCAATGTTAATTTGTTCATTTATTTCCATATCCATAAAAACAAAAGATCATAATACAACAATATACATTATATAAAAAATTACATGCAATCATACAAGTTAACAGTATCAAAGACACCAAATTTACTAGTCAGAAATGAGGAAAGGGGAACTAAAATAAGGCCAAAGGGCCTTGTAAAATAAGTTCCCTAAAAGTATAAATTATCATTTTGGTTTTTCAACTTATTCTGTTACTGAAAGACATGTACAGGTAAACAAATTTAAAAACAAACAGTGGATAAAAAACAACAAAAAGCCCCCCCCCCCCCCAAAAAAAAAAAAAAAAAAGCCAGAGGAACAGCAAAGTCTAAAATATGGTTATGTTTTATGTTAGAGCTGGCATTCCTGTAATGTACATTTACACTGTTTTGTATGATTTATAAAAGTGAATTTCACTCCCATTACATTCTGAGTTGATATCTGAACTTTCAATTCTTTAATCACTCTGCTTAAAAACAAACTGTTAATTTTTTTTCACACCACATTCTTTGCCAGCTTTGTTATTGATTGTCTATTTCTTTGTAGCTTTAATATATTGCATTTTTCTTGTGTTGGATTTTAAATAGTCACTTTTTATTTCTGTAGATGCATGTAAGTTCATCAAAAGTTCATAAACTGTTCTTTTAGGTTGAATTCATTAATACATTAGCTATGGTAGTCTGATTAACATGTTTTATAGGAAGGGGGAGATAGCTAATGAAATGCTTTTCAAAGTTGTTGAGAATAAATACATCGAGGGATGTATTGAGATATGGTCATGTGATGGACAAGATAAAAATGCCTCTGGTAGTGCTCTGAACATGTAGAGGAATGGAGTTAGGCAAGACCGATTAGCTAAAGATGATGGGGGAAAAAGAGGGAAAAGTACTATTTATTCTCTTTTTTCAAAGCTAATCACCGTATTTCAATTTTACATTTTGCAGCATGTTTTGTTTGATTTTTTTAACTGTCATACTATCTATACCAACAAATCAATTTATTTAGGGAATTAACAGTACGGTATGTTAAACAAGAAAATCTGTAGGAAGGACAGTCATATATTTTGTCTATGCGTGAGAAGGCTAACAACCGCTGTAGGAGGAATAAAACGACACCACCAAACCGACTTAAGACCAACTCCAAACCTACATTTTTTTGGCAATAAGAATAGACGTAATGTATTATTTCTTTTCAGTCTATTGTCAATCTTGGAAGTGTTTCACAAAGACTAAGATCAACTTTAAGTTGGACTTAACTATGGCAGGTCGTTCATGCCACTGTTTGCTCTCACCATTCTGATCTTTAGATAATATTTTTTCCTTCAATAATGAATTATAAAAAAATGTAAATTCTGTAGATTTGTGACCATGATTTGCACGTCCCTTGAGAGACCAATGACGGTAAATAGTGAGAGCAATCAGTGGCATGAACAGCCTGCCATAGTTCAGTCCAACTTAAAGTCAATCTTAGTCTTTTTGAAACACCCCACTGGTGTCGGTCCCGTCAGTGTGACTGGCCCTGTACGATTGTTAAACGCTTGCTTCATTTGGTCTTTTACAGAAGGATGCGCCCAAGGCGAGCACGGAGGCGATGGGTGCTGCCCACCAGTACCTCTGGTATAACTTCACCCATCATGAGGTGTGTGATAACGCCATGACAGAGTACCGATGGAGCGGTCAGCTTCCTCCAGCGCCCAGGGCAGTCCTGCATCAACTCGCTCAACAACAACAGCTACCAGAAATCTACCAACTTGCCAGGTAAATCATCGCCCTACAACTTGTTCTCCTCCTTCATGTATGAAGGCGTAAATATTCTCAAAAAGAATGAAACGCTGATAATACCAAAAAAAAAGGGAAAAAAAGCAACTATATACTTGTAAATAAACTGGTCCAAATAGGAAATAACAGCATGAGAAATGGACATTTCTGCATTGGAAGTGTGTTGCGTGTGGTTCATAGTTCCCTCTTTGGGAGGTTGCATAATGTTCGCAGCTCTGATGTATTAATATAAATAAAATCAGAGGGTTCGTTTATTGTGTGAATCTGCCTGAAGAATAAGATGCCTGAGCAATTAAAAAAAGAATGTAAAGTAAACTTGAGTTTTGATTAGTTTGTGTGTGGAAAGTAAAATTCTGCTTAAAATTGTTTTAATTGTGTGTAATTATACAAAGACAAAAAAGTTGAGGAATATCTACACATCATTTTTGTCATGATGGTGAATAGCATCCAGTCTACAGTGCATCTAACCTACATGTTTATTTGATTGTCATGTGTCATTCATTCTCTCAATACAGCCAGTGGATAGCATACAGTCAGCAGTGTGTGTTCCCTACTTGCGCATTAGTCAAGTATATACGCTTGAAGTTGTACTTGAGTTTTCAATACCCCTATTCAATAATGCTATGTTTCTCATTCTCTTGATACAGCCAGTGGATAGCATACAGTCAGCAGTGTGTGTTGCCTCGTCTAGACCTCAATGTTATGCTGTCCATCATCACAGGCATAACTAACCTCTGGGATAAGGGTCCTCCAGATGAACAGATGGTGAGTAGAATTAACCCTTTATCAGCTTTGCTCGACTGATGGAACACAGTAGATTGTCATAGTTAACTTTTGTCACACATTCAGTGTGTATGTACATGTACAATATACTCCAATGCAATGTTGTAAAGGTGTCGTTGATACCTCACCAGACTGTGGATTACATGGTTCACGGTTAGAGTCCTGCTGCGGCGCTAATGTCCTTTGGCAAGACATAAATCTACATTTGTAAATGGGTACCCGGTGGGAAGAATTTCTTGCTTTAACGCCTTGTTATGGCAGCTCACCTACGGCTGGGGCAATAATATGATAATATGATTTGTATTATTAAAAGCGCAGTAGAGTATATTCATAAAGTAGCTGCGCTATATAGATTGACCTATAATTATAACTAACCTCTGAGATATTAGGGCCCTCCAGATGAACATATGGTAAATAGAATTAGTATCTACATGTAGCTCCATATGGACGGCAATATAACCACTTTACCCAATTCTGGTTATGCTGGTATGTTTTTTAGAAGAAATTATTACTCTACCCATGTACATATTGTACAGGCATATGCTGTGGTTATTTTGTCTATGGCTGTATTGTATTCATACTGCATTTTCTAGCAACTTATGTTTCTTTTATCTGTCCAGGTGACATATCTTCACAAGTCTTGTAGTGAGTTTGTAGAACATTCTATGAGGATGTTACAGAAGCAACATGAAGCTTTCCCTTTCAGAGACACTGAGGCCGTCCTACAGCTTCATATTCTCCTCAGGTAATCTTTCAATCTATGAATCGTCTGTGATACTACAACATGATGATGATGGTGGTGGTGGTGGTGATGATGATGATGATGATGGTGGTGGTAGTGGTGGTGGTGATGGTGGTAAAGATGGTGGTGATGATGATGATGATGATGTTGGTAGTGGTGGTGATGATTATGGTGATGATAATGATGATGGTGGTGATAATGATGATGATGGTGGTGGTGGTTGTTGTAGTGGTGGTGTTTATGATGGTAAAGATGGTGGTGATGATGATGATGATGATGTTGGTGGTGGGGGAGATGGTAATGATGATGATGATAATGAAGAAGATGATGGTGATGATTATGGTGATGATGATGATGATAATGATGATGGTGGTGATGATGGTGGTGGTGATGGTGGTGATGATGGTGATGGTTATGGTGGTGGTGGTGATGATGTCTTAGTGTCCCATCGTGATACATGAAAGTCCCACGTGATGTAAATATTTGAAATGCAATCAAACCCTTGTTTATCATGACATCATTACTTGAAGCTTTACACTTGAAAAAAATCCTTTTGAGAACCTGTGTACACTTTTGGATTGTAGAGTGTGCTTTTCATTTCCATTTGTGGCTATCGAATGTTGTACAGACTCCTATTTAGTGGAATACTTTGTCTATCATTAAGAAGATGTACCACTTCATTTTTCAGATTTTGCAGTTCACTATGAATCTTGTTGTGCACCTTGTGTCTCATTTGCATAGATGCATTGTGAAGATCAAGCAGATGAGAGAGAACCTATTCCAAATTACTAATTGATGACTAATTGGAAAAAAGCAGTGCTGAGGATTTTTGTCTTGCGATAATCGGAGTATAAAACTACAAGAATTGCAAGAATGAACAGAAAGCTAGGATCTGACAATATATACAGAACTGTCTACCGGTACTTATTATTCATTCTTGTGATTTACTGTGATAATTGCACAACAAAAATCTTTAGTAGGTCTTTTCACTGCTATTCTCTGATTCTGTAAGACCAATTATCTCTTGATGACTAATTGCCCACTTGGACTATCTGTATAGCAACATTAAGTTTTCACCTCTGTTCATTCTCTATGAATTTTCTTATACTTTACATCTCATTTACATAGATGCCTGGTTCTGATCAAGCAGCTGAGTGAGAAGCTGTCCTGGGGTATCTTTGAGGAGAATGTGAAAGACCTCATTACTGATGCTATTAAGGTGAGTACCTTCTCATCCACACTATCATCATCAATATTACCACGACTTTCATCATAATATTACGATTATTATGATGACATTGAAATTATTATCATCACATTCATCTTGGTAAAAATCATCACTACCACCATTTCTGTATATACCACCACACTTACCACCCACACCACAACCACCATCGCTATCACCCTAACCCTTACCCTCACCATCACCATCACCATCACCCTCACCCTCACCCTCACCATCAGCCCTCACCCTCACCCTCAACATCGGCCCTCACCATCACCATCAGCCCTGACCCTCACCATCACCCTCACCATCACCCTCACCTTCACCATCACCCTCACCATCGGCCCTTACCCTCACCCTCACCCTCACCATCGGCCCTTACCCTCACCCTCACCCTCACCCTCACCATCGGCCCTTACCCTTACCCTCACCACCACCATCACCACCACCATCGGCCCTCACCCTCACCCTCATCACCCTCACCCTCACCCTCACCACCACCATCACCACCACCATCGACCCTCACCCTCACCCTCACCCTACCCTCACCCTCACCACCACCATCACCACCACCATCGGCCCTCACCATCACCCTCACCCTCACCCTCACCATCGGCCCTTACCCTCACCCTCACCCTCACCCTAACCCTCACCATCGGCCCTTACCCTCACCCTCACCCTCACACTCACCCTCACCCTAACCCTCACCCTCACCCTCATTTTATCATTATCATCATCATCATTAACATCACCATCATTATCATTAATTTTTTCAAATTTCATCATTGTTTGTCTTTCTAGACAAGCACCAAAGATTGGTGTGAGAAGCAAAGCCTGCTATGCGAGGAGGTCCATGAAGCCAAGAAGAACATCCTCTTCCAAGACGATGAAGACTTCGAAGGCGATGACGGAGAGGAGACAGATGAATCCAAGAAAGTAGCCATCCTAGTCAATCTCATTGAGAATATGATCAACCATGTTAAAGTCCAGATCAGACAGCCATCTATCATTTATAAGAAGGCCTTTGATATTGATTTCACCATGCTTATACATACGGAACTAGCTGACAAGGTAAAGATTTTTCCCTTGAAAAAAATAATTTCAGATTGCATTCTATTCTTCTAAAATTCTACAGTGCTACTACATTTAGGTAATGATATTGTGAAATTTATTGTGAAAACAAGCAGAAGAGGCCAATATCTAATAATTGTTTTGATTTAATTTTGTTACCATTTCGCCTACTCCAAGTGCATCAGTTTGCTTTAAAATACATGTCCTACCTCATTAAGGTTTCCCTCTTTGAATCAACACTGTTGTCTTCTTCAATATCTCATCTTAATTAACCCATTGAATTGAATTAAACTGATTTATCTTAGCCCCCTAGGCTTAATACAGGGATCACCCTTTCCCATAGTAAATAACTTCACAATTACGCTTGCTATAATACAAAATGGAAACCACAAAATAAATTGCATTGCTCAGACTATCTACCAATCTATCTTTCAATCAATCTATCTATCTTTTTATCTATCTTTCTATCTATCTATTTATTTATCTTTTCTAATGAGGTTTTTTTGAACTTTTAGTCAATGGGGTTAAAAATTTATGATTTTTATCTTCAGTACAAAAAATGATTGCTTAAGCATGCCAGGTTTTCTTCTTTATTAGTTAATACAAGTTGTGCATTTGTGTTTATATCTTCTTACGATTCCTCACATCCCCTTTAGATCATGGCTGAGATCACAGATGTTGTATCCAGTGTGGGGAAGCTGTCACGTAATGACAGCCACCAGACGGCCATTGCTCTCTTCTCACTCTACCTGGCTGTCAGGGGCTTCCATACAGCGGCAGATAGATCGTGAGTCTACTTCAATCTTCTGATATGCCCCTTTAGCCAAATACATGTGCAATACAAGCCATACATGTATTATTAAAACGGCAAAATAAGCAAGCAAAAAAGGAAATAACTAAACAAAAGTAAACTGTCACCGAAAGTTATGAAGGACCTGTGTCTCAAGATCCATCACATTTTTGTTCCAAGGTTTAGGTATAGATGAAAAGATAAATAAATAGATAGATAGAAAGATAGATAGATAGATTGATTGAAAGATAGATTGGTAGATAGTCTGAACAATTCAATTTATTTTGTAGTTTCCATTTTGTATTATAGCAAGGGTATTTGTGAAGTTATTTACCCCCCCCCCCCCCCCAATAGAGTACATTGTACCTATTGATAGATTGTTAAGAATTCATCTTTTTGCCTTCATGCTGTTTCTGAAGGAAAATTGATTTCATTGATTGTACAAAAGGGTTCTTTTTGAGATACTTAACACTTCTTACATAGATATTCTAACTCTTGACAAAATTGTACAGACTCGTATCAGACTATTCCATTAGAGAGAATTCAAAGGATTAATGTGGGTCTATGCGATCACCTCTGACCACATTCAGATTTGTGTGTGTATGTTTTCTGTATATGAATATTTATAGCAGGAATCGCACAAGAAGTACATGTGTAAAACTGTGTACTAGTGAAAACCTTCATAATAATGACCACACCTCACCTTTCTTCATACAGGTATCGTTCAGACTTGGAGACCAAGAACTATCACATGGTTTTCAAGAAGTCTGTAGAGCAGTGGTTTGAGCTCGCCAGGAGCAAGGCCAAAGCACGCATTCAGAAGGCTGTGGAAGTGGATGAGGTGGGTTACAAACTCTTAACATACCGGTAGTCAAACTATGAATAAGAACAGGGTAATATCGAGTACAGAGACAGTTGTGCAAGTGGATAAGTCTGTGGAGCAGTGGTCAATAAAGACAAGTGGTTTTCCTGAAGAGGTGACCCTTCCTTTTAGATCGATATAAGATTGTGTTAATTTTATCCTAAAAATTGCTGATACTCTTTAAATCCATAATTTCTTAGCTACATATTTTTTCCAATTATTGATTTTCTAAGTATACTTTGTTCATGTTATATTGTAAAACAGAATCTGAGGAACTAACACTTCAACAAGCTCTGCTTCTAGTTCTTCTTTTCTCGCGCTATTTCTATTATATTTGTTGTTTCATTGTATATTTTGTTGTAATATACTTATTCATTGTATAATGTTTTGCATGAGAAATACAATCATTTGAAAGTTCAAATAGTTTCCACCTAGTGAGATATTATTACATGATATTACCTTCTGAGCTGACTATTAATTTACCACTCATATGTATTTGTTATACCACTTTCTCATTTTTACGAAAAAATTGTCCTCTTTTGTTTCTGGATGACAGGTGAGGCTTGTAGACTCTATGGTGAAGCACAGTTCATCCGCAGTAGATGTCACAACTACTTTTGTTCAGGTAATGCTATATTTCTGATTTTTAATTTATATTTGATGGATTTCTTTGAAATGGTATGCAGGTCTTGCCGTCATGAAGGTGATCTGGCAATTTCTTGTTTTTTTAATAAATTTTATCAAAGAGACAGGGTTAAAGCCTTGAGTTGAAATTGTGTTTTAGGTTTGTTATGGGGTTTCATGTAGGTAGGAAATTAGATTAGGGTCAAAATCAGAAATTTTATTAATAGAAATTTGCCACAGAGCTGATGTTGCCAAGCGCAAATCAGCTATATGTAGTTCACTTTTGTCCATGTATCAACCAAAGTGTCTATGACAGCATGCCTCTGTTTTTTTTTTTTTGTCTAATGTAGATCAAGGAATTCTGGACCAAGCTGAACTGGCCGGATAAAAATGGAGCATACGTCTTTGTTGCCAAGGTTACAGATGTAAGCATTGACTTTGGATCAAAACATCTTTGGGGCTTTAAAAATGCAGTTATGTTTGATTGCTCTTTATATGAAGTTTTAAATATGTTTGTATACCTAGCCATGAGTGCCGAGCTTTAAAAAAGTATGCACGATTGTATTGTTTTATATGTTAAATACTTTTACCAGTTTTGTAATACTGTGTGTGGATATATGTACCTGATAAACATTGACACTTTGAGCTGTCAATTAGATCTTAGGTCAAAATATGCATTCTTACCTTCATATGTACTCATTTAATAATATTAACCCATTCAGAACATGATTTTATTTAAAGGACTAAATTGATCACATGTTGTTCATCAAATTAGCAACAATAATATTTTTCAGTTGGAAAATTGTTCTGGTATTATCTAGTGTCTCAAAAATAAGTTGATTTAAAAAAAACAATGATTTTGACCCTTCAATGTGTTACCAATTTAAGGATCGTAAGGATTACTTTCCTTTTGTAAACTTAACCAAACGCAATATTGTCACGCAACAATAATGGATGCAATGTGGGCAGAAACTTTGCCTTTTCTATTCATTTATTCGGTATAATTGTTAATACTGTAAATCAAAAGTTATTCGCCAAACCAGAAAAAGTGGAATGATTGTCAAGAGCCCCTCTAACGCTGAACACATGGTAAGCCTGGTATGCTGTTATCACTCTATATAGGATATTCGTCAGGGAGCTGTAGATTATGCAAACATCATCCACAGAAAGCTGAATGAGAACAAGTTCTATGATGATGAGGGACGGTTTGACGTTACAGATCAGGTAAATGCCCTTTGATATTCAAATCAAATCAATTCACTTTATTCAAATCATTTTAATTTTTATTCAATCCAATTCCATCTTTGTATTAAAAAAATTGTCAATACATTGATGAATAAGGACATGCAATGTCATATAAATGAATACATTTGAAATGACATTTACCGGAACATAATATATGACATACAAATGGTGACCGAACTATTTGGGCATTGTATATTGAAGTTATCCTTCAGTCTACAAACAGATATCAGTCAAACCAAAGGACCCCCTGAAGTGCTCAATTTTATTTTCATTCCTGCATGACTGGTTCACTTTATGAATCCGAAATGACTGGGAACATCAATTTTCCAAATGAGTGAATGGACTAGTTAACATTGACTGATTTTAATGATTTACATCAAATAAAAGAGAAAGAATCACAGATTTACTTTTCTTGTCTTGGAAAAATATGATGAAGTTGGTGAAAAATGGTGTTGTATTATGACAAAATATACAAGTGTAAAATACATACCGTAGTTTTATTTGTGGGCCAGGATGAATTTTACATGAGTGTAAAGGGCCATTTGTGTACTTTCCAAATATTGAAAGAACGTTAAAGTGCATTTAATGACAGGGTCGGTATCCAGCAATATGTAACGAAAATACACAATTTGTCAATTCCAGCCTGGATCGTGTTTACACAAGAGGTAAACCAATATTAAGCGACGTGTGGTTTCAAATATCGTGCCCTGACTTAGATACAGGGTGGCATGACGAATGCAGTCTGACTGACATGATATAGAGGGTTCAGTGACACAAAGACGTCACTCCATATTTTGCCAAAATGAGTATTTGATATCAAATGTTCAGAAAAATGTGGGCTTTCCAGGAAACACCAAGATTTAATTCCATGGCTAGTGAAACATAGACTCAACTCCTTAAGGCCCAAGTGCTCAGTGACACATAAACCACTTTTTCTCAAAATGGCCAAAATGGAGTTACGTCTTTGTGTCACTGACCCCTCGATATATGCTTTACAAGTATTATCATTATAATTATTAAAATTATCACCACTTCTCTATCAGCTCTGCATAGCAGTCAACAACATCGAGCAGGTGCGACGCTACCTCTCCAGCCTCCCCGTCCAGCTTGACTTTGAGCGAGTGCTCGACGGTCTCCTCATCGAGCACGGGTCAGTAGGGTCAGAGCAGTGTGGACTGACCCTCCATACCATGCTGGCCAGTGCGGACGAGGACATGCTGAATGTGATCGGTAAGGTGGTCAGACACGTCGGCCAGAAGATGGAGCCAGACTTCAGGAAGTACACCGCACCGCTCATGTCGGCTCCACCCGAGTCCAACCTTGATGATGTGAGTTCTAGAAAATATTGATTTGTCCCAAATTTTGAACCATTGGTGCAACTTTTAGTTGAACACACTTGGTCAGCTTTCATCTTCAAATATTTTTGTGCATAATGTCTGCCGAACTATTTGACACGGTTGTAGGATACCTACCACCTGGACATCCACCCCCGGATAACCACCCACAGTCAACTACCCCCTAGGGGAACTACCCTGTAAGACGACTAACCCTCCCCCCCCTGAAATTACCCACCGGACAACTACCCCCTAGGACATCTACCACCCGGACAACTACATGTTGTACCCCCTAGGACAACTACCCCCCGTAGTACTACCCTAGGATAGTTGTCCGGGGGTATTTGCCCTAGAGGATGATTATCATAGGGGATCGTTGTCTGGGGGGTAGTTGTCTGTATACGATTTGACACAACTGCTTTTGTTTTAGTCAATCCCCAATGATGTTATAATTTTCCACAGATATACTTCTCTCTCGTATAATCAGCGGTGAGTTTTGACATGTTTCTTGTTCTGATACATGTACGTGTGTGAAAGTTAACTGTGGTATGATTTGTTTTCAACAAGATCAATATTATGATGTCATTTTTAATTTAATTTTTGTTTTGTTTTATCCTGCAGGTGATAACACCTTTGATGGAGTATCTTGATAGTAATCTCATCACGCTACACAGCTGTCTATTGAAGGCTAACTTCCAAAGGTAAAAAACAAGTTAATTACTAATATGGTTTTAAGTGATGCTACTATTAGGAGGTGTCGTGGTATAGTGGTTCAATCAATTGACTCTCAAACCAAGGGTTGAAGGTTTGAATCCCAACCAAGCACTACTGTTCGTTGGCAAGACATGAATCCACATTTGCCACTCTCCAACCAGGTGGTAAATGGATACCTGCTAGAATGCAAAAGTCATTTTTGTAGTTTGCTCAGCATTGTCAATGTCTGTAAAATGATGCCTGGCTGGAATGCTCCCTAGGGAGAGGAGATTGTGCATACATTGTGTGCAGGCAAGCCTGAATCTGATCGTCTATGTACATGTATTAAGGGCTGTATAAACCAAGAATATTATTTTTATTATATTTACTAAGATTTTAAATATATCTCAAATGCTATTAAGATGTTGTATGATGGTAGTAAGAAATAAAATCTGTCATATAGTGTGTTTAAATCTACATACGTGTTAAGAGTATAAATGTAGATTGAGATTTTCTTTAGATAAATATAAACATTCTTAATGCCTTAAAATTGTTTTTTATCAAGAGCATAAAGAAAATAGTCACAATTTAAGATGATGAACCTGTGTCCATTGCACAAAATGTGTTTTATCCTACTGTAATACAGAGATCTTTTGTTCTTTTATTTGTTTTGTTGTTGTTTTTAGAATTCTGGAAGAGCTGTGGCTTGTTGTCTTGAATATCCTGAAAGAGATGGTCAACAGTGGCTACAAGGTGAAGAAATATTCCTTGTTTATTGTGTAGAATATGTATACGTCTTGAAATCTTTTCTGATACCCTGTTGTATCTTAAAATGCTAGCTCCAGTGGTAATTCTTAGCCATAATTTCAAACATATAGATCTATACAAAATATTTGGAACTATTGAAAATAACAGAACAGGTACATATATTTACATATGTATGTTTTAAACATTGTTCAGTTTTAAAAGCTTCCATTGTTTTACCTTTTTTTCATTCTCACTATTCAGCCTTTCCTTTCATTACCATTGAGTTTGAGATAACAGAATATACATTTTGTTGTTGTTGTACGTGCACATGTACATGTACATATTTGCATTCAATATTAAAGAGTGGTTCATATCTGTGATAGTGACCATGATTGTTGTTAGATAAGAATAAGCAAGTTATGGCAAGACTTTTACTCTATTCACAGGATAACACAGTTTACCTTTTCCCCAGATAGGATACCATGTTTAATGTCTAGAGTGTTTGTTCATTTTGATCCACAGACCCTAAATCAACATCCTCTGATTGGTCAGAGAATGCATGATGCCTATGATGTAAGTACACAAATCTTACCTCTCTCTTTTCTTTAATTTCTTTGAACTTCAAAGATCTCTGTGGCAGAAAATGCGAAGTGAATAATTGAAAAAACGATTTTACGGTGCAGTTGTAACTGGTTCCGTTTTCATGAAGTTTTACCTTTCTATTTTCTTTAGTTTCTTTGAAATTCAAAGATTTCTCTGGCAGAAAATGCGAAGTGAATATTTGAAAAACGATTTTACGGTTCAGTTGTAACTGGTTCCGTTTTCATGAAATTTGCTTTGTTTCAAAATTCTGATTTCTGACGAACAATAATTGGCATAAGTAACATCATTAAAATGAGCAACAATATGTAACAGAAGTGGGAGGCTATTATGTAGCCTGATGGTCGTAAATAAAGCTTAATTCATTCAATATAAAGAAAAGACTTGTTCTTCTACATTTTGTTTGTTGAGAGCCAAACGGGTGTTTACTCTCACTGTGTAAAGGCAGGGCTCGACACTAACAGGTGCCCAGAATCCAATTTAGGACCCACCAAATGTATGCATTTTTAACAAGGGGTTCATTCATACACATCTTAGGAATCTCAATCTAGACCGCCTATGACAAAAGTAATTGTGGAGCCCTGGTTTAGGTGTATTTTGTTAACATCCTTCCGGCTCCAAGAGATGAAATTACTTATATAGTCAAATGGTGATTTGACTTAAGGAAAGTGGGGAACGTTCATAGTTCTTTTATTTCTTTACCCCAACTTTAGGTGATTGGTAATTTCTTCCATGCGGAAGGGAAGGGTCTACCCATGGAAGTGATTGAGTGTGCAGCATTCAAGGAAGCCATGGGCAAACTGGGCAAGTTTGGTACCTCAACAAAGAGACTGATTGAAGACTACCTCATGGCTAGGGGCGTGCAGCAGGTGAGTTTAAATTAAGGCAAGTTGGGTTTATTTGAGGTTAAGAGGCGAGTCTTGATTGAGATGAGTTGTGGTGAGTTGAGATGAGTTGGGACTGACTACTAATAAAATAGCAAGAGCCAATCTTTGGATGAGTTTGACATTAATTAAAACAAGTTGAGTTTATTTTGGTTGAGTTGAGACTGATTACCTGATGGCTAGAGTCATGCATGCAGCAGGTAAGTTTGAGATTGATTACAATGGGGTGAAGTCGATCAAGTTGAGAGTGATTGCAAACTTCCTAGTAGCAAGGGTCATGTCAAAGGTGATTTTGAAATTAATTGAGATGAGTCTAGCTGAGCTAAGACAAATTAACATGAGTTTATACTATTTTCATATAAGACTACCTCATGGTTTGGATCATGCAGTAGGTGAGTTTGAGATTGATAGGGATGAGTTAAACTTATTTGAGTTGAGTTGAGTTGAGATGAATTTTAGATTGATCTAAATGATTTGAGTTTTGGAGATTGAGTTGAACAGGTGGGTTTGAGATCAGTTAAGATGAGTTGAGACTGATTGTAGTGTATCTGATAGCTAGGGTCATGCAGGAGGTGAATTGGAAATTGATAGAGATGATTTGATTTTGGGGGGTTAGTTCAACAGGTGAGTTTGAGATGAGTTAAGATGAGTTGAGATGAGTTGAGTTGGGTTGAGTTCAGTGCTGAAGTGGAATTGGGTTATATGTTAGCTGGGTTGAACCAAAGTGGGTTGCACTTGGATGGGTTGAAATTAAGTCAAGAATGATGTAGAAATAAGAAAGCTTCTAATCAAATAGCAGATGTGAATGAGATTTAAGAGTACATGTTGTTTATTTGTATATGAATTGCATGAAGTTAGATTTTATCCAAGGTAGAAGATGTATGTCCAAGTGATAAGACTAGAGGTTGATTAAGACTTATAGTTAGCTTCAATAAAGATTCTCACTTCAATGGGCATCAAGTGATATTGATTATAGCTGTTTTTAAAGATGTTTTTCAACGTTTCTCTATATACAAATCAATTCAATACCCTCCTTCTTTTCTTTTTTATTTCAGGAAGCAGCAAACCAGTCAGATTCTCCCCTAGGAACCCTCACAATCAAGTGCAATTATAAACAGAGTCAGCAGAAACTCAGAGTCAGGGTCATGAATGCTACTCAAATCAGACCTATGGATGACAATGGTAGGTATAAGTTAAATCTTGAGAATTCTCCTTATTGCTGAATGTATCAATGTTAAAGTTTGTAAATGTTTGCAAAAGCATTGATTTTGTCTGTCCTCTACATACATTGTACATATAGTATGTTTTGTAAACAGATTTATGATGTTCTACTAGTTGAGAGATTGGCTGCTTCATCTGCATATGAATGACACGTGACGGGAGGATAATTTGAACCAGCTATCTCAACAATATATTCTGTACCACCAGGCCATTTCTGGCCCATGGCATAGACACAATGAATGAAAACTAAGATTTTGGTCATGTTACATTGCATGTAGATGATGCAACTGATGTTTAATTGTGGACAGTATGGTTAAATTCATTCTAGACAACTTTCTCTCTTAAAATTTCCTAAAATTCATGCATGTTCATTGTAGATGTTGCCAATTAAAAGGTTTTTGACGCTTACTTTCCTAATACAGGTTTGAGTGATCCGTACGTGATAGTGTACCTTCAGCCTCACCACGTCTTTCCTCAGACTCACTTCCAGAAAACACAGGTCATCAAGAAGACGTTGCATCCGCTCTTTGATGAGACCTTTGAATTGTGAGTACATGTAAATATAATACAAATATTTAATGCTCTTGAGTTTAATACAGCAAAATATATGACCTAACACATTTAGAATTTTTGTGCGTGGTGATATTTTTCACTGAGGCTGGTGGTCGAGGTTGAAATATAACAAGGGAACAAACATATCATCTTCTAATTGCTAATTATATTCTACCCAGATATGATTTCCATGACTCTTGTAATGGGCTTTAACTTTTGTTTGCTTTCTGTGCCTCTTTGCATGGTCACAAAACAATAGGCACCAGTTGATGAAAGGATTGCTTTGTGCAACACAATGGCTTTGCAAAGTTACCCATTTTCCTTCTTGAATAGCCCCATGACAACCATTTCAACTCCAGTATACATGTAGATTAATCTGGCACTCGAACAGTTAAATATAAATCTTGAATCCTGTGGTATTTCTATCCCTTGATAAATACTATGATGCACAGAGTTAATGTGCATTTAATACATTGTACATGGTGATACATGTACACATAAGACTTGTAAAGACTGCGCTGGCTGAGAGAGAAGGTCTCTATTTTCATTTTATTTGGGTTTTTATAACTTCCCTTTTTCCATTATTGTTTACAATTTAAATGTACTTATGTATATTCTAGTGACAGATTTTGCATGTTACTTACAGTACTTTTTGCAAATGTATGTGTTCTTGTTATGTGATTTTTATGGAAATTAATAAACTTTATTGAATTGAATAATTTGAATTGAATTCTATCTGATACCCTCGCAGCAATGTGCCTCACAACCAGGTGTTATCCTCCGGCGCTACCGTCCACTTCATCCTCATGGACTATGACTTTCTAACTAATTACTTTCTATCTGATACCCTCGCAGCAATGTGCCTCACAACCAGGTGTTATCTTACGGCGCTACCGTCCACTTCGTCCTCATGGACTATGACTTTCTAACTAATGACTTTCTATCTGATACCCTCGCAGCAATGTGCCTCACAACCAGGTGTTATCTTACGGCGCTACCGTCCACTTCGTCCTCATGGACTATGACTTTCTAACTAATGACTTTCTATCTGATACCCCCGCAGCAATGTGCCTCACAACCAGGTGTTATCTTACGGCGCTACCGTCCACTTCGTCCTCATGGACTATGACTTTCTAACTAATGACTTTCTATCTGATACCCTCGCAGCAATGTGCCTCACAACCAGGTGTTATCTTACGGTGCTACCGTCCACTTCGTCCTCATGGACTATGACTTTCTAAAGAATGACTTCGGTGGTGAGGCGTACCTGCAGATAAACGATGTCCCTGGTGTCCATGGCAAGAAGAGCAAGAACCTCGGTGAAGAATCACCCATCTCACTTCATCTTCTACCGGGTGTTACTAAAGGTACTGCACACTTCTTTATTGGCAACATCCAAGACTTTACAGAGTTAATGATAATGATAATAATAGTGGAGTCTCATGTAGCACTCATGTCCGGCACATAGCCACTCCTGGAACTCCATTGGTGCAGGGCTGCCATTAAAGGTATAGACCAGTTTTGGAAATGCCCCCCCTCTCAAAAAATGAAATGGAAGCTCTTATTACCAATCATGTGAAAGAATATGTTTTGAATAATACGTTATGATACAAATTTTGCCAGAAAACCGCCTACTAATTGATATATTTGGTAAATTATCATTATCTATCAGGCCTGGATAGATATTGCGTACTAGTCCCATATACATCTTTCTGTGTACAGTGCTTGTTACTTTACCAAGACTGGGCCAAATTTATTATGATTTTGATGACTCCAGAACCTTGCAGGACACACCAATACTTACATGCTAGATGATCAACCTTTTCTGATCTATGCCACAACGTTTCTTTCACAATGCAATCGCATGACCATAACTGGTTTTTATCTTTAAGCTCGACCTGTCAGTTTCAGTGCTTGAAATGTGTGATCTTTAGTTAACTGTCTCTTTTTTATTTCTTTATTGATCAGAGGATGAAGCATGGACGTACGTCCAGACTCTCAAGGAGAGGTCTTCAGACAAAGAAGCAGCGGAGTTCCTCAAGCTTCATAAGATAAAGTGAGCCAGGAGAAACAGACTTATACCTACGCAGCGAGTAAAGAGTGGCCAGTCTTTGTACAACTCATTTCAACATGATTGCCATGGTCCTAAAGCCTAATGAGTGCCTATATTGCCATTCCTGATGGAAAGGAAAGACAGAAGCAAAGCTTGCCAGAACATAGCTGTGCACAATACGCAAGCAGGCATCCATCATCAAGACATTTCCACATTCTTGTGTTGAGGTCAAATTTATATGTCATTGTAAAATGAATTGTAGTACATGGATTAAAAACATGCAAGGGTACCTCATTTCTGAATTCAAGTACCTGTTTTTCCCTGGGAAGGGAACTGACTATTTGTAATCCTCCACAAAAACATTCTAGCTACAATGTAACTTCTGGGGAGCGTTTCACAAAACTTTTCATTAGTGACAAATGACAGTTTTTGTTATAAGCTACTGAAATCCTTGCTTCTGATTGGTTATCAGCAGATTTGTCACTGATTTTTGTCATTCGTCATTGAAAAAAGTCTTTGTGAAACGGGCCCCAAATTTCGTGTTAATCATCAAATTGGCAACCCTTCACTGTGAAAGTAGAGAATGAATGTATATTTCCTTTCCTTTTGTGCTCCGTGTACCGTAGGTGTTAACTCTTATCCTGCCACAGGGCTAATCCCCCCCGTGCCAGATTTATAACGAGATAATCGGATTAACGCGATGATACTAACAATAGCGCGTGCAAAACACTAGGCACAGTCCAATGGGCATGAACAATAACTGCTATTACGAATGTTTGCTAGCATGCAAGAAGCAGCGTAACAATAGCGTGCACGCAGCGTCATGGCAGGCTATGAGTTAATATGATAATTTCATCATGATATCCCCACACTTCTAGCCAGGAAGACGGAGAAATTCACAAATATACTGAAATCTTGCTCGTCCAATGTGAATCGTGCATTTCCTGAAAAGCTTGAACTGTACATGTATGTGCAAATTTATTGCTTTGGAGCCAAGCCTGGCCATTAAGTTTAAGTTTGTGACATTACGGACAGACATAATGTGTATTTAGCACCATTCCCAATATGAATGTACAGGTGAAGTATATGTATTTTTATGATTCCATGTGTTTTATGATTCCCTATGTAAATACAATACACGGTGTAAGGTTCTTACAACACTGAATAAGATTCTTGACGTCTTTCAAATTATATACATAGAAACTATTACAAAGGGTTTGCTTACTTATACTTTTGCCAAAAAACATTATGACTTAATTTTTCTTGAATGAAAGAATTTATATATATTGCTTACGTTTGAAACTACATGTACATTGTTGTGTATTTGCATGTAGTTCTTACTTAACCTGTTGACTACTATATTAACTTATTCCCATAGGCTTAACACAGGGACCACCAGGTTCAAGTAAGCAACCAGTTAATTAAATGATCAAAGAAGAGCAGTCATGAGAAACAATACACTGTACTTGATTGAACTTAAGAGGGATTGAAGCCATTTTCAAGGGATCTTTATATGCTTATGCAATTGTTAGTGACAGATACATGTATAGTTGGTATTGCTGTGCCTTTAGAGTGCCTTAGAATTCATTTCTAGTAGGATTGTACTTTGAGTTAATATCTTGAGAGTGCTGCCAAAAGATAGATAAGTGCTGTGCCTAATGTCATCATTATACTGTATGTGCTCGGGTTATCATCTGTTTGGAGGAAGATTAGGGTGTTCACTTATATCCCAACAGATATTGAAGATTATTTTGAAGGAAAAAATATGTGACATGAATATGTGTTTTGACTCCAATCCACTTGGTTATCCCAGCCTCAGTTATTACACGTACCTGAAATCATTCCCTTTTTTCAGTCCGATTTGGCCAGGACTGAAAATATTATTTTTGTGCCAAGTACGGTCTTTCATTTGAATCAAGATTGCCTTACAAAGAAACAGGGGCCTGTTTCACAAACTTGTTATCAATAACAAGTTACAGTAACGGTTTTAAGCTACTGAAATCATGGTATTTGATTCGTTTCGAGCAAATTTGTCATGGAATTTAGCATTTGTTATCAATAACAAGTTTTATGAAACAGGGCCCTGAAAATCTCAGCAAAATGGTATATAATACAGTTTGTATACTGTAGTGCTAAATAAAAAATGAAGATGCTATATTTTACATAATCACATACATGACCATACATTGCCAACCACTGATTTGTAAGTAATAAGAGCTTTTATTTACATTAACTTTTTTTAAAAATAGATAGATGGTATATGTATATTTTGCAATATTACATTTTTTTAATAATACCGTATTGTAAACCATCGATTTGTAAGTGAAAAAAAGCCTTTGATTTTAAAATTTGCTTTCAGTTTATAAAATTCAGGCAAAAGTCAATGTTATTACTCCCCTTTCCTTCTTTGTGTTGTATATTTTATCTGAAGACTATATGATGGCTTACTAAATTAAATATACATTTGTTGGAAGATGTTATTGTTGAGAAATCACCCAAGAAAAAAAGGAAATTGTTTCATATTCTCCGCCCCCCCCCCCATAATTGCTTTATTACTTATTCATAATGTACATGAGGTATGTAAATATTTGTATTATTTATTAGATACTAGATTCTTTTATAGTAAATGTAGCGTTATATCATACAGAAGATAACATGGGTTGTATATGGGGATAATGCTTGTATATTTTGCAGCTCTATACTATACATTGTCTATCCTGCTATATTGCTATATACATATCAAACCATAGGATACATGTAGGATTTACTAGTAATGTAGGAGATTGTCAGAGATTTCGGCTCTTGGAGCAACAGATAGACAAATTCTTCAAAGTGTTCATGATGACGATATTCTAAATTCATCATTTTATTATCACACCGCATTGAGCTTTTCCCGCTCCCAAATAATGATGTGTTAAATATATTTAATTATATACTTTAAATTGCATTCTGCATGCCTTCTATCTTTTGTAACAGGAAGCTTTAAGTTTATTTATTTTATTTCTTTATTATTATTTACAGTACTAGTAATTATAGGTGCTTTAGAATCATAAAGATGCCATATTTTGTTTAGAGACAGAACGGCATTAACCCATTGTAAAAGAATATGAGTTGATATCCTCCTTGCTCTAAACAGGTGAATTATTTTGCCTCTTTGTTGAAATGAAAATAATATTATGCAAATTGTCTTGTGTCACATCTGTTTCTGATGGAGAAAGTTGATTTTGCCTATTCATTTGATTTATGCAAATATATTTATCATGGACTGTTTTACATGACATGATATAGCTGCGTGTATACCTTTAAACCTCATAACTTCCTGCTTTAATTAACAAACAAAGGAAACATTGGAAGGGTAATAAAATCCCTAAATTAATGAAAGATTTCATGTATTTTTGTTTTTGTTGAATTAGATACCGGTTGTGGTATTGGTTTTGATCACCATTTCATGTAAAAGAGGCATGAAACTTACTACAACAGAAAATATTTCCACTGTTCTATTTTCATAATATGCACTTAACAAATTTGTAAACGTTCTGAGGAATCGAAGTGGTGGAAAGTACTGAAAAGAACGCCAAAATCCGTGATAATCAGTTACTGTTCATTTTATTTTTTTAAACATTAAAAGAGCATTCTATACTCGTAAAGAAAGGCCAATTTCATCTTTGTAGACACACTCGGTCACGCATTCGTTGCCGTGTCTTGCCCAACAAAGCAACTTTCAAAGTATCGTGCCCAAATTACACCAATCTCAGTTTATACTATCAATGATCTACAGTTTCCTAAGCACACCCTCTGGCGAAAGCAACTAATTAGGTTTCTAAATGTTGTTGCAATAGATGTATAACAATCGTGTGGACAAACAATGTTGATATATATAAGCACATGAGAGAGAGAGAGAGAGAGGGGGAGAGAGAGAGAGAGAGAGAGAGAGGGGGGACCTTCACTGGCAATAGATTAATTAGAAGTCATGGGACACATCCCCAGTCAAAGTATATGATATATATTTTCTGTTGTATATTTCATCATATGTATTTATACATCTACATGTATATATTACTACTATATACAAATTAATCAATCATGCATTGAGAGAGAGAGAGAGAGAAAATGGGGAGGGGGCGCACAGTGGGCCAGGGAGGAACCAAAGTGCGCCAAAACTCATGTTTGGGGATTTATTTTTTATAAATCCAGAGGAATGTTTGGATTTCCAGGGATTTTCGCTTAAATTGTATTACTAACATTTTCTCTGATGTCCAAGCTTTAAGTTGATACCAGATTTGGCTGCCCGATTCTGCCCGTTATTATGTTAGCGCCGTTTTCCTTGCAACATTGCCCCGAATCAATAGGTTCCTCCCTGGCCCACTGTGGGGGGCTGGACAAAGAAAGAGGGGAGGGAGGTAGCCAGTGGCGTACCTGGGGTACTCCGTCAGGGGGGGGCAAGCGACCGAAACAAACAAAAAAGGCGATGCTAATTTTCACTTCTGGCGAGCGAGCGAGCAAAAAAAAAATTCTTTAAGTAACGTTTGGTATATAAACTGGTATTGTTGCAAGTTGGGGGTGGGAACATTCACTTGTTAGCGACGTTAATTTCATTTTTTTTGCAAACGAGTGTAGCGAGCAAGAAAAAAAAAATCACTTCTTTTTTAATAATTGCCACTTAAACTTGGTTCAATTGTCCCATGCAGGGCGCGGGAACAATATTGTATTAAGGGTGATTTTATACCCATTTTAGCTAGCGAGCGAAAATACATCTTTCTCTCAATGAATTGCTATATAAAATTTGTTTCATTGTTGCAGGTAGGGGGCGGGCACAATCGTGTTTAAGGTAATGTCACTCCCATTTTGGCGGGCAGGCAACCCCCTACATTTCTCTTTTTAATGATATTGTAGCAAGTTAGTGGTGGGCACATAATTCCACGAGCTAGCGAGCGTAGCGAGCGAAAACAAAAATTACTTTTCTTTTATAGGGAAAATATGGTACATAAAACTTGGGTTCATTGTTCCATGTCAGGGACGTGATTATTAAAAGCAGTGTTATTTCTATTTTGGCGAGCGAGCGAGCAAAAAAAAAATCACTTCTCTTTTATAGGGAAAATATGGTACATAAAACTTGGGTTCATTGTTCCATGTCAGGGACGTGATAATTAAAAGCGGTGTTATTTCTATTTTGGCGAGCGAGCGTAGCGAGCGAGCAAAAAAAAAATCACTTCTCTTTTATAGGGAAAATATGGTATATAAACTTGGGTTCATTGTTCCATGTCAGGGACGTGATTATTAAAAGCGGTGTTATTTCTTATGTTGGCGAGCGAGCAAAAAATTTTGTAATGATAATTGGTTCATAAATTTCAGATTTTTTTGTTGCAGGGCAGGGCTTACACAATCATGTCTAAGGTGATGTTAATTCCATTTTGGCGAGCACGAGCACACCAAAACTTCTTTGAATAACGTTTGGTACATAATTATTAACTGGTTATTGCAGGTTGGGGCGGGCACGTTATAGCGGTGTCAATTCCATTTTGGCGAGCGAGCATAGCGAGCAAGCAAAACAAATAAATTATCTTTTAATAGAAATTAATAAATAAACTTGTTTTTATTGGTGCAGGTCAGAATGGACGCAATCGCGTTTAACGCGATTCAATTCCTTTTTGGCGAGAGGGCGAAAACACTCTTCCATATTTAATGATATTGTTGCAGGTCAAGGGTGGGCACAATTGTTTCCAAAGCAATGTCTATTCATTTTATTAGTGAGCGAGTGTAGCGAGCGAGAAAAATGAATTAGTCTCTTTTAGTAACATTTGGTACATATATTGTGTGTTATTGTTGCCATGGTTGCAGGTCGGGGCCCGTCGGGGCAGGCACAATTGTATTCTAGGCAATACTAATCCTTTTCTTTTTTCAGGGGGACGAGCAAGTAAAAACATTTAATACAAAATAGGCTAGCAAGCAGTTCGCGCCAGCGAAGAGTTTTAAATTTGTTATATCACTTATATTTTCCTATTTTCATTTGTTTTAATTTTTCAGGGCCGTATGCGGAATATTTTTCTGGTGGGGGAGGGGGAAAGCAAAAGGAGTGAAGGGAGTTCGAGCGACCGAACTGGTCATGAGGGTACTTTTGCATTTTCAAAAGTAGAATTGAAGGATTTGGTATAGGCCTACACTACATTTTCAGGAAAAAAACTGTACGTTTTCAAAATATCTGGGGTCAACTGCCCCCCCCCCTGGTGCGTACGGCCATGGTCTTTTTTTATTTTATTATTTCCCCATTTTTATTCCTTTCCTTTTTTTTTTCCCCTTTTTCTTCCTTTTTTCTTCTTCTTCCTTTTTTCTACCTTTTTTTCCTTTTTTCTCTTTCTTTCCTTTTTTCTTCCCTTTTCCTTTTTTCTTCCCTTTTCCTTTTTTCTTTTTCTTTCCTTTTCCTTTCTTTTTTTTCTTTCCCCTTTTTCTTTTTTTCTCCTGGAGCCCGTCAGGGGGGCACTCTGCCCCCTGCCCCCCCCCTTAGGTACGCCAGTGGAGGTAGCCCATGTGTGTCTCTGTGTCTCCCTATCACTCTCACACTCAAACACATGCACACGCGCACGCACACACACTCTCTCTTCCTACTTTCTTCCTGGCCTCTATATCCCTCTACAGTGCGAGTCCAAAATTAAATCGCTTTTAATACTTCGGTAGCTTCGTCCTAAACCTGTGCAACACCTATGACCTTACCATTCTCTTCTCTTTCGATTATGTAACACTTAATTTCCCTCTTTCCTCTCTGTTTATTAAACTCATTTTGCTCTCTCGTTTATACGCACACTCACACGCAACTATCCAGTCCATATTCATCCACTCCACTTTACAGTTAAGCCCGTCACACACTACACATTGTCCTGCGATCCGATTTGTGTAGAAAGGGTAGTTAGATATGACTTTGGTTTTGTAACTTAATTTGGTATGATGATATGAGAAACGTATTTATTCACAAAAAGACTTTAAGCATTCTTCTTACAACCCTCAATTAAGAATTAAATAAACTATCATCTTGGTTCAAATCCAATAAACTCTCTCTAAATATTAATAAGACTAATTGTATTTATTTCAAAAACATAAACTCTAAACATGTACTTCAGTATGATATTTTTATAGATGACATACCCATAATTGAAAAAGAAGTTACAAAATTCTTAGGTGTAATGATTGATTGAAATTTAACTTGGAATAGTCATACTAACAACATTTGCATGCTAGCCTCGAGAGGCATAGGCATTTTATATAAATTGAAATATTATCTATCACAAAAGTCACTATTTATGCTTTACAATTCCTTCATTGTGTCATACATATCTTATTGTAACATAGCGTGGGGTAATAGTAATAAGATGAACATTATATTATTATATCGTCTCCAAAAGAGAGCACTCCGTCTTTGTACACATTCACATTATTTAGCCCATACTGATCCAATATTTTATAAACTAAAAAAAAAATAAAATCGATGATATTCACAGTTTTCAAACTGCAATCTTTATGTATGAATTTTGGATAAATACTATACCTTTAGCATTATTGGGGGGGGGGGATAAGGTCATCTTTTTTAGGTCATCATTAGGATTTTATTTTATTTTTTAGTAAACAAAATATTAAAAAATCAGCACTCAGAAGGGGGGAGGGGGAGGGGGGAAGGGTTTCTCGAAAAACATACACGTAACAAAAACTTAAGGGGGTCGGGTTTAACCCCAACCCCCCCCCCCCCATGCGTACGCGCCTGAACACTACAATATACATGTATGTAAACTATGCTACTAAAAGCGGCATCGATATACATTCTTATCCTACACGACACTCATCGGATTTCCATTTAACCAAAGCAAAACAAATTATTATGGCCGCTGAATAAGCGGGGGGTGTAAGAGCCACATTTTTTTTTGTCAGAAGAAAAAATGTCAGCGGTAAAATGTCAGAGTTAAAAATGTCAGAGGTTATAATGTCAGCGCTGCTTACTTTCTCCTTTCTTTAACTTTCATTTACCTTTCGGCCAAAAGTTAAGATTTTTGCCCGATTATTGCTGAGGGGAGGCGGTGGCTATTTCCGTAAAGTCCGTAAAGCCTATTACAACCACAAACCAAAAAAATAGTTATCGGCCCATGACTCTTCAATTGTGTTTTCTCTCTTCACTTGGGTAGGAGGAGGGGCACGCGTTTCTCCGGTGCCCCCTGAATCCACCACTGGCCTTCCTGATCGATTTGAATCACCGAATGTAAGTTTAAATAAACTATTTGTTGACAGATTTTACTCTCATTTAAGATATCACGACTTTGACAGATTGTCATTTCTTGAGCAATAAGCCAGTATATACATATAATCTGCGCATTGGCAGATAAATGTAATTTGTACCAAAAATTTTAAAACCCAACGGTGAGAGTTATGTATTAAACATTCATTCATGCACCTGTGGCAACATATGGAACACTGTTGGAATTATTCTTCATACGACAGCAGACAAACTGTATAGATGAATTACATCTATTAATTTGGCGATGATTTTTCCAAAATGCACAAAGCGGGACTACTCCATTGGTATAAGATCTGTGGATATTTGGGGGTCATTATTACCATTACGAACTGGTCTGTTTTGCGGAGATATGGTTGGTATTAAATACATCTCTTTTCCTCAAAGAAATACATAACACAGAAAACATGAAGTTCCCTGTTTAAGAATTAATTATACAATTATTCTGTCAAAATCATCTGGTGGGCATCACAATCTGTCGGGTTTTCGAATTTCTTCCGACGACGCAAGTACACAATGGCCAGGACGATGATTACGACTACAACGTGAACGATCGTCGATATTACCAGCGGTATCCACACATCAGACTTGACAGGAGATTCTTTAGAAAGAAAGTAAAGAATTAACATTTATTGTTAAAAGAAATAGCACAAGTTTGAATAAATAGCTGCATTAAGTATTTAACTAATTTTTGATTTTATTTGATTTTATTTTATTTCTGCATTTTTCCAAATATAATAACAGAATAACAAAGAACCTATAAACATAGGGTATAATACAAAATATACAAACAATGATAACTTCATTTCAAAATGTTATTATTGTTTTAAAAATTATAACGAAACTTCATATTTCTGTAACATATTATTATAAATAAAGTCTAATCCAAACTATCAATTGAAAAAGTGCAGGAGACCGCAATCATAAGCGAACGTGACTAGGATGGCGGCTTAAAAAAGAAAAAAAAAATAATCTTAAGGTAAAACTTAAAATGAAAAAGTGTTTAATCGTTCTTTTTGTATGAGTTTGTGAGTGTGCTGTGTGAGTTTGTGGTGTGTGTGCATGTGTGTATATGTGTGTGTATGCAGTGGCGGATCCAGGGGCCCCAGGGGGCCTGGTCCCCCCTCCCCCTGGGAAAAAAATCATGTAAAAACACGTGATTTTTGGCTTTTGGGGGAATTGGCCCCCCTGGCGTTCAAGGGGGGGGGGGATGGTGCAAATTTCCGAGGACCCCCCCCCCCCCCCTATCTGGCGCTGCTCAGTGGCTGCCGGGCTCACGATCAATTGGGCAAAAAGAATTTCCATTTTCGGTTTAATACAATTTGGAGTGGACTTAAATATTTAGATTATTATTATTATTATTAATTGCGCCCCACCTGCCTGTGCTGATTTTACGTACTATCAGGTTGGTCTACGGTACTGCACCGCTCTTCAGGGATCGTGGTAGACCGTGACGTGCAACCGATGAGTGATGAGTTATCAGGAAGACCTGAGAACTCAAAGCCACGATCATGCTCCGTTTGATAGTTGCTGTCGATGTCGAATCTAACACAGATATAGAAGGCAGTGCCACAAACAACAGCAGTGTCCGCAATGCCTAAATCAACAGCGAACGCCGGTGTCTCGCCTTTCACGTACTGCTGTGACCTCTGCGTAGCATCAAGAATCTGTTCTCTATAGTCATATCTGAGGAGCGGAGTATAGATATTTTACTAAACCTGGGTGGAGAGAGGCAAATGTAGATTGAAAATGTCTTACCAACTAACATTTGTGCCGCGGCGTGACTTAAAACGTGAACAGTCTGGTGACGTATTCACTAGATAATGTCTTGTATTCGCTTTTCGCATTTCAACTAAGTTCTTGAGAACTTTTCGATTTTGTTGAGGTTCTATATTTTATAAACAAAAACTTTTACGTCATTCTTGGTCGCAGCCGGGTAAGTTTCAATATTTTAGGCATTCAGGCATTTTAGGCAAATATTATGTTGTCGGCATACCTTACCTTTTGCCAGTCTTAGTCTGATCAAGGGCTACCCAAGCACTGAGTTTCCACAGGTTTATCCCTGTAACATTTGTAGTGTGCTGGCTTTCATGGAAGGTGATCAAGACTCGAAGGTGGACTTGGTCTCCAATCTGGTCCTGTGCCATGACAAACGGTGACACTCTCCTCACCCTTACATCTTGGATAAAAGGGATGGAGGTGAGAGAGAGACAGAAAGAGAGAGAGAGAGAGAGAGAGAAAGAGAGGAAGATAGAGAGAGAGAGAGAAGAGAGAGAGAGAGAAAGAGAGAAAGAGAGAGAGAGAGAGAGAGAAAGAGAGAAAGAGAGGAAGATAGAGAGAGAGAGAGAGAGAGAGAAGAGAGAGAGAGAGAAAAGAGAGAAGGGATAATTGCGGTTTAAGGAGGTTATGCGATATTTAGCTATCATACCGAATAGGCCAGTATAAAGTGCACTGCGTGCTATTTTCCATAATTAACCATTTGGATTTGGAAAAATAATAGGCCTAATAAGTTAAACATCGTAAATGTATGTTAATTATACATAAATATAAGCATGGTACATGTAGAAAGGAAATGTAAGAACCTCCAAATTCCCAAAGCCCCCCCCCCACAACAACAAAAATACCCCCCCCCCCAAAAAAAAAAAAAAAAAAAAAAAATCGAAAAAAAAAAATCTTATAGAATCACTCTTGATACTTTTGTGTAATAAACTTAATAAACAGGCGATAAACTTACCCCCCCCCCCCTCCCCACTCTTGCCAACATTAAAATACACCTCTATATAATTGAGAGTCAGGAGGCGTAACATTTCAATCCCTCAAAATATGTGTAACTTTGCCTAGATTACCTTTGCCCCGGGCGCCGCACGAGAAATTGGTCTACCATTTTTCGTGCGATTTTGGGGGCATCGTAGGAGGCTACGGGCTACGATGTTTGTGTTTATCTACGAGCATCGTGCCATATTTTGTATGGGCCCTTGGGGGGAAGGCCGGGGCAAATCCGTACAGAGGCTGCTCGGAGACTGTACGGAAATCGTGAAATTTCAGTGCAGTAACCGTGCAGTCTCCGCAGCCTCCGCACGGAAATCGTATGGAGCCCGTGCAGCTTCCGTGCAGAGATTGCGCGGAGAAGGCGCGGTGACCATGCAGCCGCCGTGCCGTTTTTTGCCCCCATGTTCACTGACAAATCGTGCGTTTGCTGCATGATCAGCGCAAGGCCTCTGTGCGATGCCCATGCGGGGATCGTGCAATGCCACCTACGACATGTCTACGGGCTATACGGGCTTACGATATTCCAAATTTGTATAACTTCCCGCGAAATAAAATCGTAAAGGCCGCGGAGCCCGTGAATCCGTACGAATTTCTCACGGCCGCCTTCTGCCTCCGCACGGAGGCCGCACGGAAAAGGGGATACGGGCAGGATACGGGCTCCGTAGACTAATCGTCGCTGTTTTCACGAAGTGACGGTAGTGAAAAAAAATTGCATTCACTTTGCGTTACGATTTTCCTCACTACCGTCACTTCGTGAAAACAAGGACTATGCATCAACAAACTTTAGGATATATAACTTACGATATGGGCAGGATAGACAGCATTCGCCTTTAAGTCTCACAGGCCTGTTGCAACCAGGATCGGGGCATACCTTTGTAGAACACGCTGCTGTTCCGTTGTTACAAGTACAGTGTGTACATGGATCTCGTTGCCAGACATCTTCATGCAAATGTATTCCTTCCGTATCCACACATGGAAATATGTCACGGCCTAGCCATTTAGAGAAATAACATCGTTAGTCATTTCCTACTGAGTCAACTAACTATATTTTTGTTTGGAGAGAGAGAGAGAGAGAGAGAGAGAGAGTGTGGAGGGGGGGGGGGGGGGGTCCAGACCGGAAGTTAAGTCTAGACCGATTCCGATGCATATTTCAGGAGAGCCTTTCTATCAAATTTCATTTCATTTCATTTTTTTTCAAATCTAATCTTCTGAAGGTGAAACAAATCGATATATTTTATAAATGATAATGGTAAAAAACAAATATGGATAGTATATAAGATTTATACAAGGCCAAATAACAAAAATAATGTGTTTCTCGTCCGGACTTTAAACAAAATGAGGAGGCAGGGCATTACAATTTACTTTTTGCAATTTCTTTTGCAATTTTTTTACCCAGATGGCTGCTAATTATAGCTGGCCAAGCCTATTTGTTCACATATATTGTGCTATGTGAGTGTAATGATGCAATGTATGACAAAATAAATGATATGTATCACTTTAGAAGCTATTTGAAGATAAAGTTATGTTCTGGTCATGCAATTGCATTGTATGAGAAACGTTGTGGAATCTATCAGATAAGGTTAATCGTCTATATAAGTATTGGTTTGTACTATACAAGATTCTGGATTCATCAACATGATAAGAAATTTGGCCTAGTCTTGGTAAAAGTACAAGCAATTGGGGGGGGGGGGGGGGTAGTAAGCACCATTTTGTTGTGCCCTCGAAAAATTAAAAATCGCACCCCCCCCCCCAACTTGAGCACCATGGAAGGGGACCCTTCTCCAAATAAAGGTAAAATTAACGTGTTCTTACATGTTTTTCATCCCAGGGGAGGGGGCTCGGGAAATTCCTGCCCCCTCCCCCAAAAGTGTAGAAAACAAATGCAAGTATCCCAAGCCTCCACCACGTTCAGCACCCTTCCCCAAATAATATTGCAGAACCGCTCATGTCATTGTAAACAATGTTAACACTGATGGTATTGTTATCTCCAACTTTTTAACCCACCCGGTAAGCCCTTCCCTACCAATCGCCCCTTCACCCCGGGCCTCCATAGCTTGGCCTACTTCCTTACCAGCACATAGTGAAGTGCAGCCTATCATCGGTGTAGAGCTGTCTGGGTCACTGCCAAAATTGAAAGGACGACCATCGGTTGTTACTGCATTTCGTCCACGTTTAAGCTCAACACAGACATTAGCCTCGTCGCAGTTTAAAGACGGAGCAACGAAGGTATACACGACGTCCAGGAAGATGATTCGATTTCCTTTGACGTACCACTGCGATGCTTGATCAACATTGAGAACTTGCTCGGTGAAACCTATCCTGTGACCGATAGTGACCAAAGTGAATGCAAAATGAACACTTCACATACTGACTTGTATTACTGGTATATGACCTGGTTGCATGCATCCATCCACTGGCTTGATTTGAGCGAGGAACACAGTGATTAACTTTGAATTTCCCATCTCAGGCTCAGGTAACGCCAAACCATCCGACAATTAACAAATAAACAAATAAATAAACGAATAATAACTAATAAGTAAATGAATAGATAGATAAATAGATGAATAGATGATTAAATAGATGAATTATCTAATGATTTATTTAATCAATAATGAAAGTGATTGATAAATTCAATAAATAAAATGAATGAAAAAATACACTTCTCTGGCAAATGCAGTAATGATAATGCGACATTAACGACCTTCATCCCCGAGTTTCTGTTCTAAACTCAATTCAATTCGGGTTGTATTTATAAAATAAAAAAATAGAACAAAGTATGATACATAATTGTAGTCCGAAGAGTAAAGATACCATGTTTTCAATATAGAATGGATAACATATATAAATAAATGTAAACATTAAACATCAAATTCAAGAATAAGAGTAAAAAGTATTATTTTTGTTGGCGCAGGTTTTAAGACTCTTGTTCTGTTTCTGTAAGAATGTCGCAAGCACATACCTGTGAGTAGTGTTTACAGGAGCAATCCAGGCAGACAACTCCCAGAGAGATTCGCCTCTCACTCCTGTCGTACGTGTGGCATCTTTGAATGTGACGTCTGCCGCAAGAACTATTGTTGCGTCACCGTTAGTTGTCACATTGCGTTTAGTTTGTATGGTGGGCTCTACTTTACGTACTGTCACGTCTGGTATGAATCAGGATTTAAGAAATAGATTTGATGACTAGTTTATAATTATCATGATACGAAAAGAGGGGGGGGGGGTGAATTAACGTTGGATGCTGAAACATTTGAGTTTGGCATGTCTGATATTAATGAGTCAAAAGACTATCTCAATGTTATAACTTCCGGAGCATATGACCTACAAGCATTGCTTTCTCTTTAGGCTCCATCATACTTTTTCCTTTATTTAACTTATTCTTATGTATTATTCTCTTCGTTTGTATGAATAAAAATAAAATAAAAAAGTAACATGCCAAATGTATTAATGTATTATACAGCATGTGAAATATGAAAATAAACTAAAACTGCAACTGAAACTGCAACTGAAACCCTAATATCAACGCAGTGGAAATTTAGTTATTTATTCAGTTTTATTTAAAAACAGGGCAGTCTTTTCAGTGCCAGAGGCCTGCTTTACAAAAGAGCCCTGTACATACAAAGATTTACCAAAAATAGAATACATTGTAGAAAACAAAGACATTATATAAACAACATACCATAAGAGAACTAAAACAACTTAAAAACTAGATCAAAATTAACATAAGGCCTGAAATATTAAACATTTAAGATATTATTGATACAATACAAAATACAAATACAAATACACATGCCATAAATAACAGACATAAAATCAAAAGGGTAAAAGGTAAGAAATAAAACTACTACAGACTACACAACTACAAACAAACAAAACAAACAAAACTAACTGTAACAAGTCATGATATAACATTAGGTACCAGTGCATGCATTAAAGTGGAGGGAGTGATTTAATTTGTTTTTTTTTAACATTTGGAGTGAAGTTGCCGTGCGAATATGAGTCGGTAGATTGTTATAGATGCTTGGAGCGATGAAAGAAAAAGATTAGTCTTGGGTTTCGGGATAAATAAGGGATTTAAGGCAGAATGACGAGTAACATAGTAAACTGGACGTTTGCAAGCAAAAGGTTCGAAATAATAAGGGGCTAGATTATTAAGTATTTTGTAGACGAAAATGCAGTAGTGGCAGTTGATTCTATTTTCAACACTTTGCCATTGAAGAGTGCTTAAAAGGATGTCTTTTGGGGTTAGACAGTCTGCATTAAGGACTAATCTTGCATATCTGTTCTGCGTCCTCTGTAATTTGAGTAAATCTTTCTTTTTGCACTTGCCCCAAACAACTGAACAGTAATCTATATGTGGAAGAATGAGGGAGTAATAAAGATGTTTCAGTAGGCTTTAGTTCGAATAACTCTTAATCCTTCTAGTGCATGAAATAGCCCGATTAATCTTATTAGTCACATTCAATATGTGTGGTGTCCAACTTAGACTTTGGTCAAGGGTTACGCCTAAATATTTGATCTCGGTAACATTCTCAAGATAGTCTCGTTCATGACAGATTTTCAGAATTTGGTTCTTAGTTTTATGTTTCGTTCCAAAGACCATCAGTTTAGTTTTCTTTGCATTTATTTCCATATTAATTATTTCAAACCATTTACGCAGTAAATCATAATATTTTTGTAGTTTCTTCTGACTGCTTTTTAAATTGTTACCTTTACAAAACAGTGCCGTGAAATGACGACTTAAGTGCAACGGGAAAGTTAGACATTTGTAAAAACACACAACATAATTATACGCAACACTTCGGGGAAAAAGATGATGTAAACTTGAAAAAGAGAGGCCAACAAAAATAAAAGAAGTTAGTAGAAAATAAAATAATTAAAAAGACAGAAATTTAGGGGGAAAAGGGGCTAGGGAAGAGCACAAAGGGAAATATGCATAATTTCGTGTCCCCCCCCCCCCACCCGGATCAACTTGGAAACCCAAATTTGTAACACAATAATAGTTAAAAAGTCCCGGGATCAGGCAATCTAGCAAATTTAAGTCAATCAAATCCTGCTTCAATCTATTTGGGGGTTTGTTATATGTATTGCAGTAGTGAATTCACGACACAGTCCCACATAGGTGTGATCATATGAGAGGGCGGGTGGGAGTGGGGGGGGGGGGACTGTCAGAAGACTTACCGTATGGACAGACAGAGCAGCATTCTCCTGGCGGTCTAACGTGTTCAGTGCAGTATGTCGGTAGACAAGATTCAACCACGCATGTTGTAGTGCTGTTATCACACGTACAGGTTGTGCATTCGTCAACGCGCCACACTTCGGAGTGAAGATACGGCATTCCATGATAAACACAAGGTAAAAGTTGTATGCCGGATGAGATGCTGATAGACTCTAAAATAAAATATGAATTGAAATAGATCCATCGAAATGTATCAAAATCACGGGAATAGTCTTATATGGTAATCGTGGGGAGGGTTATTTTTTAAGCTGACCAAGTTTTAATGGTCTAATCTATATATAAATTGATCAAAAATTTCAATGATTGGAGTACTCTACCACAAAAATGTTCATTCATTGAAATGTAAGAAAATATCAAGAAAAACAAGAAGAAAGTTGTGTACACAGATGCTCTTTAGCAATACGAAGTTTCTAATTTCCGAAATAAAAAATGAAGGAATCAATAATAGAGAAAAGTATTGTTACCTTTTCTTTTTCTTCGCCCTTTCGAACAGAATAATTCGGTAAAAGTGTTCAATTCAAATCAATTGAATAATCGTATTATGTTGACAATTACCCCCACCCCCGAAAATTACCCACACCCTTTTCATTAAAGGGGAAGTCTACCCTTAATTATCCTCGGGGTAATTGTCCTAGGGGTAATTGTCAGGGGGTAATTATCCGAGAACCAATTGAAGTTATTACAAAGGTTGGATTACCTATTAAGATTGGTGAAACCAAGTAATGGATAAATAAGTGGACCGCCTACATTATACTCAAAAGGGTTATCTTTGTGTCACTACACCCCCCCCCCCTTCATCATGATAAATCGATTAAACTGCATTTCGGCCATTGATTTGGGGAAGTTGTTGGCATTTTGAATAGAAAAAGAAAATTGCTTGAGAGTTGATTATTCATTTTCGTTCAAACGGAGTGAATAACGCAAAAGCTTTGATTTACCCGATTGATCGGTCATGTAGTCGAGGAAATGTTTGTCCAACTATTTCTAGGGTGTTAGCGTTACATAGCTACTACAGCAATGTAAAACTGTACGCTCTTTTGACTAAAATCTCACTATTATGATGGCTGTAAACGGTTTTCTTATTGCTTGTTAATATCCCATTGATTCAACAACCAGAAGTTGTGATAATGAAAAAAAAAAAAAAAAAAAAAAAAAAAAACGATTTTGTTGTTGTTGTTGTTGTTGTTTATGGTGTGTGTTTACCTGACTGCAAAGAAAGCATTTGTTTTGCTTGTAAGTAATCGGGACCGACACCGTTAAATCCCATTAAAGCCTCTCTACGGGACTTGCTAATGGGCATTCCATGCTTCACCAAAGGGCACTTGCTCAGTGACTTGGCTTCGAACCTTGGACTTCCCGGTTACGAGACCACTGCTCTACCACTTAGTCACCACACCTCCACGACGTGTATGACTAAGTGGTAGAGCAGAGTCCACGAGGTTAGATATTGAGGATAACAAGTAGATATTGATAAACGATGAATTAAATAGCACTGTGATATAATAACAATGACAAGTATACTAGCTGTATAATATAGTTATGGAAGACTTACCTTGAGAAGAAGCATGATGCACCACGATCACCAGACTTACAAATACAAGACAGACGAGGTACCAAGAACGATTCATCATCATTTGGAGTGTTGTGACAACAATTGATTTAAGCCCAGAGAGGCTGAAGTTTTATATAGACATATCGCCTGCTTACATATTTATGAAGTTTCCTTGATAAAACTCCTCCCTCAAAATACTTCCCCAGCGGGGAAAAACAATTACCGGAAATGAATATGGTAGTTTAAAGGCATAATCCAGACGTAAAAACCCTTACAATAAAGGTACAAGTCATAATTAAAATTATAAAAATATCCGCTAAAGATGGTCACTTTGATTGTGGACAATGGCAGCACTTCACAATACTCAAAGGCCCGGACACATCGACAACCCTACCCCCTCCGAAAAAATCAAATTAAAAGGAGAGAAAGGAGAGAAAATGAAAGGCTATGTGTGGGCGTGTGGGTCGGAGGACGATAAAAGAAGATGATAGAACCCCTTTTACAACCTCCCCTTAGCGGTTGTGTCAGTGAGACCGATGCACCCCTTGATATTAGTGTCCCCTCTATACTAACATTGACATGAAAACAAACACTACTCATTTCACGTTAACTCGAACATTAATAGACATGCATACTTTTTTAAATCTTATAGCAAGTTGGAAATGGCATGCTGTAGGGGAAAAGGTCTGAGAGACATGATCGCAAACACTTTCAAGAAATCAGCTTTAAGGCTTAATATGGGCAATTTCACTACCCTATCGTATCGTTTATAGAAACCAGTTTATGATTATGTAATAATGTCATTGTCATGTTTAAACATTCAAATATTTGGCACGGGCTATTGAAATTGCCAGAGTTTGATTTTTGAAATTCTTTGCGATCGTTTTTAGGCTTTACATGTTTATTCACTAGTAAGTATCCCGTTGTTGTTGTCGTTGTTTTATACTCCATGAGCGTAACTTTTGAAGTTACATGTATATGTATTACATTATCTTACAATGCCGATGCAGTTCATGTACAGTTCCAGCGGACGATAAAATTGGCGCTAAATGTACAATAGTTGCACACGAAAATACCTTTAACATTATTCTGTCATAAGGAGATCAATCTTTATTCCAAGGAAATGAGTATCTCGTTCTCCGGATGTTCCTTGTGAATTTTGGAGCAGCTTGCTTCGATAAATAACGAAATGTTATTTTCTTGTGCTTGTACAAGTTTCCTTTTATTGTCGATTTAACCTATAACTAACTATTACTCATTTCCATAAATGACGAAATTTCTCTTCATCTATCTTTTTATAAGGCTCATCCACTCTTATTCGACGTTTCTTTCCCTTCTCTTTCCAACTCTCTTCATCTGTTATCATTAATTCTTTATTGCAACCAAAACCTAAGGTTGGAATCTAAACACAAATCTTAAAGCTTATCTGCCATAGTTTACAGGAGGGATTAGACCGCCCCGCAAGGTCACTGGACAGGTGGTTATCTCATCAACTCAGCTCTCAGTTAACATAAGAAAAAGAGGATCATGGGGGACCAATGATCACCGATTAGGCATTGTTTGTTATATAGAGGGCGCAAGTAGCTACAAGTAGTGCAGTGGGCCTTTAAATATAAGATCTAAGATCTTTTTAGGTCCTATTTTGCTTCCTTTCTGACTCCCTATCTCTTTCTACTTTATTAATCACCAATCTGTCTCCCTCTCTTCTGCTCACTAAATTTTCTCCTCTCCCTACGAGCCAAACAAAAAGTCTCAATCTCTTGCAAAATCTCTGTCAATAACCTCATCTCTCTGTCATTTTATTCAGATATATCATAATGCTTTCAAGTTTCAAGTTTATTTGTTTCACATTTCACAAAAAAGAATTGACATAATTGACAAGATTAGAGCATAATATGAAATATACTAAAAGTCTCGCATTATATAATTAAATCTTTGAAAAGACGTCGAAATTAATTGTATTGAATAGAAGGTTATACAGGGTGAAATGTGAGGAACCTACTAAAAGGCTCAGCTTGTAGATTACAGGTTCCCGTAAACAAAACTAACATTTGATTGAAGTGGTTGTAACGGTGAAGGACGTAACAATATTAATAGGTGGGCAATAAGGCCTTGACATAAAATGATATACAACGTGAAACAAGCAAAAATAGCAAAAAAAGCAAATACAGGAAACAAATTAATTTGTTACCAATTTGTTACATCGATATAAAACCTAATTTTGATTAAATTAATTTATCTTGGTTAAAATGAAGGCGATATTGGTATAGAGGATATAATAATACAATCATGTTTAAATACATACTTCATACCTCAATGATATCATGTATTCTTGCCTACTAATCTAAAAGATTCCCAACCAAAGTGTATGAGAGAGGTATAAACTATAGCATAATGCAAAGTTATTTTTAAATTTATATGAATAGCATAATGCAAAGTTTCTCAGCACGACACGGGAATCTCCCTTTTGTTGATAACGTGACGTACTACGCAAAGTTGTTTATCAAGAAAGTATATTCAAATGTATGGATGCTACCTTCCCACGTGTGTGTGGTGTGTGTGGTGATCAAATATTTTACACACCTTTTATTATTGTTTGTACTATTATAGACCATTTTCGTTTAATCAAATTTCATGCACACATCATTGCTAAGTGCCTCGTTACAAACTATTTTATTCACCTGTTCCGAATAATTGTATTTGAAAAGTCAGCATGCGAATTGCAACATTAATTGTTGTAAGGTAAGACAAACATTATGACTGTTCGAAAAACCTCCTACAAGCACACACCCCAAAATAGTTATCGGCCCATGACTCTTCTATCATTTTCTCTCTCTTCACTTGGGGAGGGGGAGGGGCACGTTTCTCCGGTGCCCCCTCAATCCACCACTGGCCTTCCTGATCGATTTGGATTACCAAATGTGAGTATAAATAAACCCATTTTGTTGAAAGGCTTTACTCTTATTTAAGATATCACGACTTTGACAGATTGTAATTTCTTGAGCAATAAGCCAGTATATACATATAATCTGCGCATTGGCATATAAATGTAATGTGTACCAGCAATTTTAAAACCTAACGGTGAAAGTTATGTATTAAACATTCATTCATGCACCTACGGCAACATAATTATATGGAACACTGTTGGAATTATTCTTTACAAGACAGCAGACAAACGGTATAGATGAATTACATCTATTAATTTGGCGATGATTTTTCCAAAATGCCATAACCCATTTTGTTGAAAGGCTTTACTGTTACTCCTATTTGAGATATCACGTCCTTGCAAATATGTAATTTACAGGGCAATAAGCCAGTTGGTAGATAAAATATGCGCTTTGGTAATAATTTGTAATTTGTACCAACATTGCATCCCATTTAAGAAAGTTATGTGGTAATCATTCGTGTATGCACCGACGGGAAATTCTATGGAACACTGGTGGAATTATTCTTCTCAACACAGCAATCGAAATGTATTCTTGAAGTAAATCTATTACTTTTTTCTAAAATGCACGATGTGGGACTACTCCATTGGTAAAAGATCTGTGGCTATTTGGGGACATTATCATTAATATATGAAAACTACGATTTGGTCTATTTTGGGGAAATGGTTGGTCTTAAAAAAAAGTTTCCTCGAAGAAATTCAGAATACAGAAATCTTGAAATCTTCTGATTGAGAATTAATTCTAACCTTATTCTGTCGAAATCATTTGGTGAATATCATAATCTGTAGGGGTTTCGAATTTCCTCCGAAACAAAGTGTAGAAAATGAATGCAACAACCCCAAGCCTCCACCACAGTACACCTTCCCCCAAATAATATGTAACCGCTCATGCCGTAATAAAAAAGTTAACACTAATGGTATTGTTAAGTCCGACTATTTAGCCCACCCGATAAGCCTGATGCCCCCCTCTTCCCTGCCAGTCGCCCCTCTACCCTGGTCCCTGGGCCTTCATAGCTTGGCCTACTTCCTACCAGTACACAGTGAAGTGCAGCCAATAAACGGTGCAGAGCTGTCTGGATCACTGCTTATATTGAAAAGACGATCATCGGTTGTCACTGCATTTCTTCCACGTTTAAGCTCAACACAGACGTTGGCATCGTCGCAGTTTAAAGACGGATCAACGAATGTATACACGACGTCCCGAAAGATGAATTGATTTCCTTTGATGTACCACTGCGATGCTTGATCAACATTGAGAACTTGCTCGGTGAAACGTATCCTGGTGTGACTGAGAGTGACCAAAGTGAATGCAAAATGAACAGTTAATATACAGACTTGTATTACTTCGTATATAAGCTGGTTGCATGCATACTCTGGCATGATTTCCGCGAGGATCACATCAATGATGATAAGCGACAATAATGACCTTCATCCCCGAGTTTCTGTCCTTATGATTTTGCAGCTTATGTCACAATTTTGCTATAATTTTAACATCATTTTCAAATCAAGACCAATGTAACATACACTCAGGGCGGTCGAGCGACTTCCAAAGTGTGGGGGGGGGGGGAGGCACCAAGAAAAAAGGGCACTTCCTAGAAAAAGAGCACCTACAAACGTAAATGTCAAAGCAAAAATATCCATTGTTTTAGACATCAGGGATGATTTCAATATTTGTTTCACTTTATACACCCTACAAGCATCATGCTTTGCAGTTTGATTTGATTGTCTAAAATAAAAACAATGTTTGCGAGCGAGCGAGGAAAACAATTAAGATGTGTGAGGTTGCAGTGCGAAAAAATACATTTTATAAACAGGAGAAACAACAATCCTAATGGGGTTATAAGTACATTCTCATATCGGAAGGCTAAAAAGACCTTTGATATGTTACATAATTATATCATCTATAGATGCGTGCGAGCGTAGCGAGCGAGCTTTGGGGGAAATTGCTCTTAATTGCTTGAAATTAGCTAGGGCGCGTTTAATGATGAAAGGAAAAGGGGACACTTATCAGGAAAAAAGAGGAGCATGTGTCAAAGTACAAAGAGTAACTATCAGAAGTGAAAATGGGGCACTTTTTACACCCTCAAAAAGAGATACTCACCAGGAATGAAAAAAGGAAATCATGAGAATAGGAAATGGGCATTTGTCGACGGAAAAGGGGACCCATCAGATTTTGATAGGGGCATTTATAAGATATTATCATATATTGTTAAAAGGGAAATTATCAAAGGTGAAAAGAGGCACTTATCGCATTTGAAAAAAGACAATGACCAGATATGAAAAGGGCACTTATGTAAATGAAAAAAGGGCACTTGTAATAAAAGAAAATGTGCATTAGTTAAAAGAAAATGGGCACCGATTAGATTTGGAAGGGGCATTTATCGGAGTTTAAGGGGGCACATAACAGAAGTGAAAAAAGAGTTACTTCTCGTACCCGAAAAGGATCATTTACCAGAGAAGGGGCACTTATGAGAAGGGGAAGGGGCTCTTTTTAATAGGAAACTTATCATTAGAAAACGGGGCACTCATTATTAGAAAGGAAAAGGACACATGTGAAAATATAAGGTGCGCTTATCCGAGTTAAAATGGGGTTAGTTATTAAAAGGGGACGGGTCACTTCTTACAAAGGAAAAGGGGCACCTGTCAAAGTAAATGAGGCACGTACCTCTCAGATTTAAATAGGTCAATTATCAGAAGTGAAGGGGGCACTTATCAGAAGTGAAAAAAGGTACTTCTCATACCTAACTAGGGGCACTTACTAGATATTAAAAAGGGCACTAATGAGAATGCAAAATGAACACTTATTACAAAGGGAAATGTGAACTTGTCGAAGGGGGGGGGGGCGCTGTGCCCTCTGCCAACTCCCGAGAGGGCCGCCTCTGCATACACTCAATATACACGTATGAATTGAAGCATATAGAAGATACTATTGTAAATAGCCAATACCAAGTATATAACAGAAATAAAAGAAACGTAATTTTTTGGCGCATGTTTTATGACTCTTCGTCTGTTTTTGTGAGGATGTCGAAAGCACCTACCTTTTATTCTTTTTCTTATGAGCAATCCAGGCAGACAACTCCCAGAGAGATTCGCCTTGCACTGTCGTACTTCTTGCATCTCTAAATTTGACTTCTACTGCAAGAACTATTGTTGCGTCACCGTCAGATGTCACACTACGTTGACTTTGAATGGTAGGGTTGACATTGCGCACTGTCACGTCTGGTATGAATCAGGATTTAGGAAATAATTTTCATGACTTGTTTATAATCATCATGATACGAACTAATAAGGGTAAGGGGGAGGGGGTGAATAAATGTTGGATACTAAAACATTTGAGTTTGGCATGTCTAATATTAGTCACATTATTCAGTTTTATACGATGATGACGTGGAGCCTAATCGAGACCAGGCATTTGTTTTGCCTAACGCGTAATTTGGATAATGACCGGTCATTATCCATTTCTACTGACCGGTCATTAGTAAAATCATGTTAAAAAACATAATTTTATAAAACAAATAAAACATAATGTTATAAAACAAATAAAACATAATGTTATAAAACAAATAAAACATAATGTTATAAAACAAATTTAAATGAAACATAATGTTATAAAACAAATAAAACACATCATTTTGTTCGGGCATTGGTAAAATTACCCACACAAGGTACCCTTGGAACAGTCTAACACGCCCGAGGCGGTAGCCGAGGGTGTTCGGACTGTTTTGACGGTACCAAGTGTGGGTAATTCTTACTAATGCCCTCACTGATGTGTATTATTTGTATACCATATGCCTGTTGCAAAAGAGGCGTCAACAGTGACATAATGCTGTGTCAGCACGCAATTTGCGCGGTGATTGGCGGAGCAATGTGACAGTGACAACATAATAAAGTGCGCCCATGACATTTATATGAATGTCCTTTGGCTAATTGCTTTCATCAGTTTGATTAACATCAGTAATAACGCAGTCGAAATGGCGACACTAGAGCAACGGGAAAATTAGACATTTGGAAAAACACACAACACATACGTAGCACTTTGGCAAACAAAAAAAGGAGATTTACCCATAAAAAAGAGACGCTAATGAAAAGAAGAAAAGATAGCAGAAAATAAGCAGATATAAAGATAGAAGAATAGGAATAAAGATGTTAGACAAGAGCGCCAGAAAAATAAGGACTTTTTCGTGCTCCTCCCTCTCCCGATCAACTTGAAAACCCCAAATTTGAAACAAGTATTAGTTGAAGAATCCCGAAATCAGGCAAAATTTAGCAGATTTAAGTGAATTTAATACTGCTTCCGGGGCTATTCAGCCCACCCAATAATCCGTGTGCCCCCCCCCCGTCGTCCCCTTTCAGTCGCCTCTTCAACTTGGGCCCCCGTAGCTTGGCCTACTTTTTACCAGTACATAGTGAAGTGCAGCCAATCAACGATGTAGACCTTTTGGGGAAACTGCTAACATGGAAAGGACGATCATCGGTTGCTACTGCATTTTTTCCACGTTTAAGCTCAACACAGACGTTGGCCTCGTCGCAGTTTAAAGGCAGAGCACTGGAGGGATACACGACGTCCCGAAAGATGAATTGATCTCCTTTGACGTACCCCTGCGATGCTTGATCAACATTGAGAACTTGCTCGGTGAAATCCAGCCTCGTGTTACTGAGAGAGACCAAAGTGAATGCAGAACGAATAATTTACACACTGACTGTATCACTGGTATATGAGCTGGTTGCATTCTTCCACACGCTTGATGTCAGCGAGGATCACATTGATTTAGCTCGCATTTCCCATCCCAGGCTCAGGTGACACCAAACCATAAACAGTTAATAAATAAACAAATAAATAAATGAATAATATACAAATGAAAAGATAGATAAATAGATTAATGAAAAGATGAATTCACTAATGATTTAATTAATAAAGTTATTAATGAATTCAATAAATAAAATAACCAAGCAAATACACTGTTTTAGCAATTGCATTGATGATAAGGCGACAATAACGACCTTGATCCCCGAGTTTGTGTCCTTATAACTCGATTCAATTCGGGTTTTGTTAATACAAAAATAAATTAAAGTATGTTATATGATTGCAGACAAGATACCATGTTTAACAAATAGAATAGATAAGATAGATAAATAATTGTACAAATTAAACATAAAATTCATGAATATGAAGTTGATGAGCCTATGAAACAGATTTTAGAATTAGGCTTATGTATTGGATTGGGGAATATAGAATAATAATAATAATAATAAACATTTGTAATACGCCATGTCTAGCAACAGACATTTATTGCTCTCTTTGAAGGAAATAATTTTGAAAAATTATTGGGGAAAAGACAAGAAATAATTGGGAATCTATGTGAAAGCTGGACGAGGAAATTGTAAAAAAATTAAGTGTGATTTGTTTAAAATGTGAAACTATAATTTTGTTTATGTCAATATATTTTTTCTGTATATGTGTAAGTTTATCTGCAAATATTTTTTATATCAACAAATTATTTGTAACTTTATAAGTAGTTGTTCGCTTGCAAAGTTGTTATTTGTAATTTTTGTATAAAATGTTATAAATTATGTGAAATTTATTTTATGACAGAAATGAATAAAAACCTATGAAAAAAAAAACACCGACACATCTGGCGGAGTTATGAGGGAATAGTATAATTGTGAGCATATGTCCATAAAGTAATTCAAGAAGGAAAGAAAAATTCACACATTTTTAAGTTTAAAATACTTCAGGACATAATTTTGCAATAATGATTGTAATCAAAACATACTTTTTAACATAAAAGCAAGGTTACCAAAGTACATTACAGTAATAAAAGACACCTTTCTTTTGGCTCAGGTTTTAAGACTCTTGTTCTGTTTATTTAAAGTTGATATTCATTGAATTTAATAACTAATTTTATGTTCATCATTACAAAATTGAAACTTTGATTCGACATGGTTATCAAAATTCAATGCTTGGAAACATTCGAAGTAATGATTATTATAAATTACAAAACGCTTAAATACAGCCCCGGCATAGCACCTGTAGAGCTCTCCGAACGCTGCTGATATGTGTGAGATCACAGTATGGACATGATTTGCACAAGCAGACGATGTCCCATGACATCTAACACATTTTCATTGCCTGTGTTTTTATCTTCTCTTGACTTCCTTCTATTACTTCACTACCGTCAGGCTAAATGTATAATCTATTGCCTCACTCTAAACCCCGCGCATGTTTTTATTTTGATGAAAAATGCAGCGATACAAAAATAAAGGAATCTGTCGCTTGTAAACAAAATAAGACGCCATTGTATATTCAGCTGCACATACCGCGGTATGTTCGGCGTTCCAAGAGGGAACAAATGCCGTCCTTAGTATCATTCCGGGGGGTTTTCAATTTGAAAGTCTGGTGTCTTTGATTGTTAATTAACCACTATCTTGTGTATTTACAAGCAAAAGATTTTAGTTATCAGAATCGGGTCATATCCCCTAATGTTTTGACATGCCATTACATTTATATACACTAAACTCATTATAATTTGAGAAATAATAGCTTTGCAATTATGTTCATTCTTTATGGGATGTCGTCTGCTTGGGCAGTATTGGTCCATATAGTGACGTCATTAAAGCATCGTTATTTTTCCGGCAAATCTCTCGTATATCCCAGCTTCTATGGAGGTGGTTGTATTTGTATTTTTATAAATCACCCGATATGTAGCTGACCTAAAACTTGTACGATGGCTATCTGTTAGCTTACCAGATTCTAGTGATACATTAGTTGACATATTTGTGATTTTCTTTGAATTTCACCTTTAAGGATGTCGCAAGCACATACCTGTGAGTAGTGTTTACAGGAGCAATCCAGGCAGACAACTCCCAGAGAGATTCACCGCTCACTCCTGTCTTCTTTCTGGTATCTCTAAATTTGATTTCTACCCCAAGAAATAGTGTTGCGTCACCGTTTGTCGTCACATTGCCTTTACTCCGTATGGTAGGTTTGACTTTACGCACGGTCACGTCTAGAATAAATCAGGATTTAAGAGATGGATTTGATGACTAGTTTATAAGTATCATGATACGAAAAAAGAGTGGGGGGGGGGGGAACGAAAATACGTTGGATGTTGAAACATTTAAATTTGGCATGTCTGATATGGATAAGTCACTGTATTCAGTTTTATATGCATGTTGCACAAGAGGCGTCATTAGTGACGTTATAATGAAGCAGAGCGCAATTTGCGCCTCTTTGGTGTAGGAATGTGAGAGTGACACAATAAGCATTGCGCCCATTGTATTTGATAAATGGTTTTTGGCTAATTGCTTTCACAAGTTTGATTAACCCTAATAACAACGCAGATGAAATGACGTCACTCGTGCGACGTGAAAGTTAGACGTTTGGAGATCACACAACATGATATATGCATCACTTCGGGAATTGAAGATGACGTGACCTTGAAAAAGAGAGGCCAACGAAAAGATGAGAACACAGCAGAAAACAAGCAAATATAAAGAGAGAAAAGTAAAAAATAAAAAAAAATCTAGAGAAGATCACATAGTGACATAGGGATATTTTAGTGTCATCCCCCCTCCCCCTCTCGATTAACTTGGAAACCCCACATTTGTAACAAAGTAATAGTTGAAGAGTCTCGGAATCAGGCAATCTAGTTGGTTCTATGTATTGTAGTAGTGAATTTCGCGACACAGTCCCACATAGGTGTGGTCATGAGAGGGCGTGCGGGGGCTATCAGAAGACTTACCGTACGGACAGGAAAGGCAGCATTCTCCTGGCAGTTTTAGGGGTTCAGCGCAGAATACCGGTCGACACGATTCAATATTGCATGTTGTAGTGCCGTTAAAACACGTACATGTTTTGCAAGGGCCTATGTCCCACACTTCGCCGTGAAGAAACGGAAGTCCATGATATATACACGGGAGCAAAGGTTCACCGCTGCTGATTGATATAGAAAACGGAGAAAACGAATCGGATTCCTCTTCTATCGAAAAGAAAAGTCAAGGAATAAATTACAAAAATTATTTTTAGTTCTTCTTTTCCTTCGTCCTTTCGAACAAAATAATTCGGTTATAGTGTTCAATTCAAATCATTTCAATAAGGGTTTAATTTTGACAATTCTATATTCAAAAGCTGAAATGCACATCATTTACAATTTCTCAGTATCATTAATATTCCATATTCCACATATTCCCCAAATTAATCAAGTTTAAGACAAATATTCACAATGATTTGAGAAGATAATGAACAGATTGAGAACATCAAAGTAATGGAAATATGTGTAGGGCTCTACTAAGAAGATTATAGCTTGTAATATGTCGACCCCTGACTATTAAATAAACATTGTATGGTTTAATGAAGCAAATTAACAAGAATAATAGAAAAATAAAACAACAAACACCATAATAAACACAGACGATTTATACAGATACATTTACCGTACGAGTAAAGAGAGTCAATAAAATCAGTAATAAATTTGTAAATTACATTTTACATTACAGCTTTTAAATTACATTATAGCATTATCAATTGCATTCAAAAGCATTCTTATCAAAATTATCACATGCAGTGTGTACGTTTGCGTGATGAAATAGATCTGACCATTTTTCATGGATCAAATCATTTTTTGAAATATTCTATATTATGGAGTGTTTCTGTCCTATACATTCTTTATTTGTTTGAGTTGTCGGTGACCAAATTATTTCAACATGTAGCAAAGATGGGAAGATGATATAATATTTCTGAATAAAGTAGGCCACTAATATTAATTTGTATAAAAACGTGTTTGAAAATATATTATCGTTTAAAGTTTAAGAATGATAATGATTCTCAGGCGTTTGAACACATCACATTAAGATTTTTTTCTTCAGAAATACCTCATGCGTTCAGAAGCATAAATACAAAATTACAATCACTTGAGAGAACAATGCATGCGAAATATGTTAACATCTCAATATTTGTTTATTTTGTCAATTCTTGATATAAAATGATACATGTACATGATTCAAATATATAATTTAGATATTTTTTCCAGTAAATAAAACTGGGTAAAGATGGACTGAATACTGTTATTTTGAACCAACTATTAAAAAAAATATACCTACCAGTGTATGAAAACAGGTGTATGAATATATTCATTTTACGATTGGGGGCTTACGGTATTAAACACCAATTGGAAAAGGCTGTTAAAAATATTCTTTCGTCAATAGAGCCCGCTCATGGGGCGTTCAGAGGAATTAAAGAAAGGAAAGGGAAGAGATGGTAGTTGAAATAATTTGTTATAAAACATTTAAAATGGAAATAGAAAAGAAAAGGAAAGGACTGAAGGAAGGAGCATTTGAGAAGGTTGTAAGCAGATCCCACAAGTTGAAGAATAAAGAGTATTGCGTGTAGTTTTCCGTGAATACTCGCTAACCATGGAAATCTACAGAGAATATCTGAATTTCAATTCGCATATGGGTTTCGGTGGTCAAGTTCCTTAAATGTCCCCTTCATGTTTTGACCAAACACATCCTAAATTCTAACACGTACACACGAGAAGGTATTTTAGATTCTATACGTTAAGATGCAGGCTGGATTAAATAAGACTGCGTTGAAATAATGAGAGAAATAAATAATTGCATGATTTGCATCAGTACATCAATTTAAAAACAGGCTATCATTTGTAATATCATATTGATACCTCAATTTCATACGCTCGCTGAAAGGTTTGATTAAAGGAAAATCAAATCTAATTGAAAACTACTCTAGAAGAAAGCAAACAAATCAGAGAAGCAGACTGGTGAAAGTTTAAACGAAATTGGAGAAAAAATGAAAAAGTTAAGTATTTTGGAAGTTTTTATATTACTATTAGTATAAGCTCTTCAAATTTGGTGCAACAGTAATTTTTCAAATACACAAAATGAATAAACAAAATATAAAAGATCGTTCTTTATTTTTAGAGAACCCGTAGTAGTAATTATGCTATCCGTAATATATTACGAGTAGTGCTTCAAGAGAGAAGGTGATTAGAAGACAAAATATATATTATAGTTTTGTACACGATAAACGGGAGAGTTATCCGCGACTAAGTCAAAACCCAGTGATCAAATTGCGAATTTTAAATTCGCATATATTGTGTGATTTTCATATTTCAAACAGTAATAACTTTCATTATTGTTGATCCGATTTAAAGGGACTTGGTCACATTGTTAAGATGAGAGATAGTGGTGCTAGGTTAGTGACTTCAATGCTAGATGTACAATTAAAGATAATCTGAAAATTTGAGTGAAAACGGACCATTATTCATGGTACAAATAGGGAAAAACTGATTTGATCAATTCCTTAATTCTCCCAACTATATTATTACAATTCAATTTTAGGTGAATGGAAATCGTCACAAAGCAATAAAATGGCTCTACATTCCACTCCAGACATTCAAGTGTTGACACATTTTTTTATAGCCTGTTCTATGTCTTTTTTTCATGGAAAAGCGGTTGGGAAAATTCAAAAATGGTTGGGAGAATTTACTGTTAATCACTGTTAGAGGATGTCATACATCAACCTTTAAAAAAAAACAAAATAGATATCTTCGTGGTTTGAGAATTTTGTCAGGATTTTTTTGCATGTCAGAGGGTTAGTACAGGAGAAGGAATATAGTAAGTAACATGATATTCAAAAATTAAGCAATTTTTTTCATTAACCTTTAACAATGTTAGCAAGTCACTTTAAGTCAAACTTCTGCCATTCTGTTTGTCTTATTTCCCGTCATTCATACGATGGTTGATTCGATTGAACGGAATTTCAGCCATTGATGTGGGGGATGTATGCATTTAGAAAGAAAAATGTTGCTTGAGATTTGGGCATTCATCTTAAACGGAGTGAATAACGAAAAAGTTTTTAATTTACCCGATTGGTCGGTCACAAAGTCGAGAAATCGTTTGTCCAACTATTTCTAGGGTGTCGGCGTTAAATAGCTACTGCAGAATTGTACATTTGTAAACTCTTTTGACTAAAATATCGCTAATGAGATGGCTGTCAAGGTTTTCTTATATTATTAATATTCCATCGATTCAACATCAAGAGTTTTGGTAATGAAAAATTGATTGTTTTATGTTGTGTTTTTACCTGTTTGCTAAGAAAGCATGTGTATGCTTGTAAGTAAGTCATCGGGACCGACGCCCCTAAGTCCCCTTAAAGCGGGACTGCACTACTTGTAGCTACATCCACTCTCTATAAAGCGAATAATGCCTAAGCGGTACCCGTTGGTCCCCCATGATCCCCTTTTTCTTATGTTAATTGAGAGCTGATTTGATGAGATAAACACCTGTCAGTGACCATGCATATGAGGTCTAATCCCTCCTGGCCAAACTAGTGCAGAAAGGCTTTAAAGCATCTATAAGGGACTTGCTAATGAGCATTCCATACCGTACCAAAGGGCATTTGCTCAGTGACTTGGCTTCGAACCTTAGACCTCCCGGTTTCGTGACCACTGCTCTACCACTTAGCCATCACCACTCCGCGAGGTTAAGTAATGAAGGTAATATCTGAAGTAGATATCGATGAACGATGAATTAAATAGCACTGTGTTCTAATAACCATGACGAGTATACTAGCTGTATAATATAGTTATGAAAGACTTACCTTGGGAAGAGGCATGATGCACCACGAGCATCAGACTTCCAAATACAAAACAGGCAAGGTACCAAGAACGATACATCGTCAATTGATTTAAGCCGAGAGAGACTAAAGGTTTGAATAGATATATCGCCTGCTTTTATATTTATACAGTTTCCTTCATAAACTGTTTTCCCCTGAATACCTTTTTAGAACAATGACCAAAAATGGATATGATAGCTTAAAGGCTTAATCCAGGCATAAAGAGACCTACAATGAAGGTACAAGTCATGAATAAGATTAAAATAAAAAACCGCTAAAGAAGGTCACTTTTAATGATCGTGAACAATATGGGCAATTTTACTACCCTCTTATGATGTATATAGAGATCGGTTTATGATCATGTAATATTGTTATTGTCATATTTGAACATTTCAACACTTGGTTCGAAAGGCTATTGACATTGCAAAAGATTTGTTTTTGAAAGGCTTTCCGATAGTTTTGAGCTTTAAATGTTTATTCTCTAGCAAGTATTCTGTTGTTGTTCTTGTTGTTGTTTGTGTAGTCCGTGATCGTATCTTTTGAAGATACATGTACTACATTATCTTACAATGCCGATGCAGTCTATTTACACATACAGCGGACGATAAATGGCGTAAAATACCTTTAATATTATACTCTTTATAGGGCAAATTAATCAATAACTCAAGGAAATTGGCACCTCGTTGTCCGGATGTTCCTTGTGGATTTTGAAGCAGGTGTATGTTCCTATATATAAGGAAATATTCTTTTCTGATGTTTTTACAAGTTTTCTTCCATTGTTTGTTTAACCTGAACTATTACTCATTTACATAAATGCCGACAAACTTTTTGAACCACATAAATCTCTCCATTCTCTTCATCTATGATCATTATTTCTTTATTGCAAAGAAAACTTTTAGATGGATTTTAAATACAAGTCTGCTTTAATACTATTTTTCTCCTCTCCCTATGAGTCTAACATAAACTATCAATCTCTGTTTGCTACATGTTGTTTTCATATGAAACTATAGTTTGTACAATAATCTGCGGTTGAAAAGCGTCAGTTTCTTTTATATTTATAATTACCATTTACTTATGTATGGTATTGCTTTTAATTTCTTATGTATTTCATTATGTGAATAAAAAAAAAACATTCACCTGCTTTCATCGAATTGCATACATTAAATTATTGATAGGTAGGACTAGGATAACATGTATGGCTCGTCCTACCTAACAACACGTAATATATGAAATTTGATTCATTAAAATTGAAATACAGTTATTCGTACCAGGTGAAATAAATGATTTTTAACGAGACACTTAAGAAAGATTTGTACATTTAATTTGATTACATTACAAAAATGGCCTATTGTCAGAACGAAAATGGCATGAATAAGTCGTTGCTCTCTTTGGGTGGAGGTTTGACATACTTTTAAATGATAAAGATTTATAGACAACTGCTGTATTCATTTAATTTTTAAATAAATGGGTTACAATTATTGTTCCCCGGTTATAGATTTGTCACCAAATTGTCAACTATGATTCTCCATCATTGAAAAGGTATTTTTATTGAATTAAATGTAATTCCAACTAGTGCTTGGTGCATGATACAAGTACTAGTTTGCCTGGTACGTCACATCATGAAGAAAATGGCTGCGCCAATGTCATTTTAATGAATTACATAATGCCAGGTATATTTTAATTTATATAACTCTTGAACACTTCCGTAAGGAATATTGTACCCATATCCTCCTTGATTGTACATCAATAGGCACGCAAAAGCTCATCTTCCAGTATACCTATACACTTACTCGTTTAGGTGACCATGTCTTTAAATTATCACAATATTGCATTTTAAATTGTGTTTTACCAATTGGTCTATATTATGATCTCCCATGAGTCTGAGAAGGGAACCTAGTTTTGGTTTAAATGTTACAAAGTTGTTATATACTTGAAAAGAAGACTAGTTAAAAAAACATTCCATAGCAGTATTCAGAGCGAGTCCAAGGTTTTTGACTTTATTTTATTTTGTATTGGATTGATTTTCTTCTGAATTCCATATAATATATAGAAAATTCGGTATCAACTTAACAAAGATAAAATATTATTTAGTACACTTTGACAATCAAACATGATATGCAAACAAACATTATAATCATTAAGAATAAAATGAGAGGATAAATTGTCAAATTATCATATTTCATCTAACCCTATAACATGATTTGCAGAAGAAGCATTGTAATTGTAAGCAAGCTGCTTAAAAATATGACAGCCCGAAACCAATCTAATGAAATAAATGAACAAATAAATCACAGTTTTACCCATTATTTATTCAACTTTCAAACAACACTTGAATGGAATTCTATAATAAACAGCGTATTTTTTATTTTAGATGATGCATTTATTCATATCTCCTTAACCCTCTTCGGAATGTTTTTGTTGTTGTTGTTAGAAACGAACGTTATAGTTGTGTATTGCGAAGTTCATATCTATTGAACTCAGTTCAAAGGAAAAAAAGTAGATCGATATAAAAGACTATTTATTTTGTTCATTTTTTACCTTTCTATAATATCTCCTGATAATGATAAATTGGAAGATTTTATTACGAGCCTGAAAAACACTAAAGAGTTTCGAAGACAATCTTTACTGTTTTCACACTGGTAAAAATTTGCTTAACCCCGTACTATAGGTGGGGTTAAAGGGAGACTTAGCCCTACCTATAGTCCGGGGTTAAGCTTATTCCACTTTCTTTTCACACTGGCAAAATGTTTCTTAACCCCGTACTATAGGTGGGGTTAAAGGGGGGTTTTAGCCCTACCTATAGTCCGGGGTTAAGCTTATTCCACTTTCTTTTCACACTGGCAAAATGTTGCTTAACCCCGTACTATAGGTGGGGTTAAAGGGGGGTCTTAGCCCTACCTATAGTACGGGGTTAAGCCTATTCCACTTTCTGTTCAGACTCGTATCTACCAAAGTGGGCTAACCCCACCTATAGTACGGGGTTAACTAACCCTGCAAAATAGCAGGGCTAACCTCGCAATTGTGGTGCTAACTCCTGCTAACTCCGCAATTGCGGTGCCAAGCAAATGAATGAGAACAGAAACGAAAAATAGTCCGGGACTACGCAGTGAAGCGAATTAATGAATTTCATGGCCATGGCTATAGTACGGGGCTAAGGAATTGCAGTGTGAAAAGCCAAAAAAAATAGTCCGGGGTTAAGGATAGTACGGGGCTAAGCAAAGTACGGGGTTAAGCAAAACCAGTGTGAAAAGAGTACTAGTAGCCTATAAGCTATTAAAGATATATAGGAGGGGAGAGGATGAGGGGAATATATATGTGTGTGCGTTTGTGTGTGTGCCTGTGTGTGAGGGAGTGAGAGTGGGATATATGTGTGTAAGGGAAGAAGAGAGGGAGAGATATAAAGGGAGAGAGACTGAGAGAGAGAGAGAGAGAGAGAGAGAGCAAGCGAGCGATCGAGAGAGAGAAAGAGAGAGAGAGAGAGAAAAAGAGAGAGAATGAGGCCATGACTCATGAGTCGACATGAGGAAACATTTTTGCCAAGTCAGACAAGGAAGTAAAATTAATCAGACATTTTGATGCAGACGAAATTTATCCGTACACCGTAACAATCCAAGTTGCGTCGAAACAGATGCTTACTCCAGGTTCTTGGCGGAATGAAGACACACTTATTATCTGCTCCGTTGTCTGGGTTACCGGTCTTCCAGGCTTCATAATCGAATGCAGATTTATCAGTTCATCTGCAGGACGAGCCAGATCGCTGGAGACCAATCCACGTTCCCTGTCATGAAGATGAGGGGACTACACTGGATGACACCACCTGCAATATAAAATTATATATTTGGATATCTCGCTATACAAATGACTAAAAGTATACATAAATTAGACATTCCATCACCTCCATTCCAGAATTTGAGGACTTGCGGGCATCATCTGAACACTCTACTGCTAAAACAGGCCCGAAAATATCTTGATTTTAGATTATGCGACAGAGCGAAGCGAGCGAGGAAATAAGACACTGTATTGTCTATAAATCACTTTCCGGTTTGTTGGCGCCCGATTATACCTGTCTTTGAGCACCTGGCTGACTAAATATGAGGTCACCCAAATATTAGAATTTTAAAAATCTCTCGCTGCATCCCAAGCGATGACTTGTAGCATTTATGATGCCGAGGAACACCGGTAGACAAACGCTGGTCCAAGGCATTTCAACTTGGCGTCCCATGTGCGTTACCAAGAAAATAAAATGTTATTAGATCTGTCATTCAACGGCATATAGAGTTTTAAAACAAATAATCCAGAAATGGTCGCCAACAAATGGGACAATATATAACTTTGACTGGCCTAACTATTCCTCACCGTGCTTCTTTACATACATCATCACAATGGACACTTTCTTTGATTTGTCTATTTAAAAAAAATCTATGATGTAAAATGAGACCACCGGAGGAGAAAAATATCGCTACAAAAGCAGTACCTTTACCATGCCAAATATTGCTGATATCTTCTGTCAGGTTATAATATAGTATTAATGACTGCTTTGAGAGAAATAGTTGTTTTTATACGCTCAAGGGAAGGTTAGAATTGTGCTATTACCCGAGGCGTGCCGAGGGCAATAGCCCAATTGTAACCTTCCCGAGAGCGTATAAAAACAACTATTTCTCGAATATTAAAGCAGTCATTAATACTTTTATATGCCGAAAAAATAGACTAAAAAATAAAAAAAAAAAAAACTTTTGTCGAAGATGGAATTCGAACTCTTGCGTACAAAAGGTGAAGATACTAAAGTCACCGCTTTAATCCTCTCGGCTATCGCGCTCTGTTTCCTCACTTAGCAGTTTTCTCTAATATATACATTAAAATGGATTGACAACGGCTTCGGTGGTGGATGCTTCGCTTCTGCTCCATTAAACGGGCCCTTCTTTTACTTTTGCAATGCATATTGGCACGAACTTAGATCAAGATCTATCGGCAGATGTTGTTTTTTGTTTTTGGAAGTTTATTTTCGTCTTCATGTCAACAATGCAAGATAAAATTGTCGGTAAGATCGATCGAAATTCAATTGTATTGAAATTACCGACCAATTCTTCGCACACGTATGGTATCCTCGATCGCTCAGACCATTTTTTAACATGTAAATCTATGGGGTAACCATGGAGACTGAACTATTTTCCCAATAACCATGGTTATCGGGAATTTTACAAAAACAGTTAAAGTTTATGAACGCAATTTCGACCAATGAGATTGCTAGATTATTTAAGTGAGGTATATAATAATATATATTATGTGTTTTGTATGCTGTTTTTTTTAAATTTCTTTTTGTAAAAAAAGTACACTTCAGCCTAATGGCTGCAATACGGATCAGTATGTCTCGGAATGGGTACCAATTCGTTAATCAACTTTACTGGCGATTTGTTTTAATATATTTTTTGTTAAATCAGGTGCTCTTTTATCTTTAACATCGTCAACACAATTGTCTCTTTCGTTTCCCAGTTTAACGGTAAAGTCTGAATATTTTGCATTATCTGAAAGATTTTTTTCGGAACTCTCCCTGACTATCTAGCTTCGGCTTTAACAATGTTTCATTTGTACAAAGAAGCGGCGTACATTTCCCCGTTTTGCATTAAAGAAATAAATGTAAGAATGAAACGTAATGACTTATCTTTTTAGCCTAATATTGATGATGTGCAAGGCCAAAGTTACCACGGTAACTACAAGTATTTACCAATCAACTAAGTGGAAAACACCATTATAAAACATGTCACACTTGGGCCAATGCGCAAACCTTGAATTATGAAAGTCATTTAACAAAACAGCCTGTTGTTATTCTTACCATGTAAAATTATATTGTACACAATGAAAAGGGGAATACAATGATGTAGTATTTAGAAATTAATTCATAGTTATTTAATAATGTCATTGCCCTGTTTGAAAGTTTCGAAATTTGGCACGAAAGGCTATTGAAATGGGTATTTCGTTGTCCGGATGTTCCTGTGGTTTTTGAGCAGGTGTATGTTCCTATTTTGAGGAAGAATGATTTTGTCATGTTTTTACAAGTTTTCTTCTATTGTTGCTTTAACCTGAACTATTCCTCGTTTACACAAATGACGAAATTTCTCTTTATTGTTTTTTATATCTCATCCTCTTTTCTTCGACTTTTTCTTTCCTCCCCTCTATTTTACGAACTGTCTCCAACACAGAATCTATGCCGTCTCTTTCCAATTCTCCTCATCTATTAGTATGATTTCTTTACTGCAACCAAAACTTAATGTTGAATTTCAAATAAAAATCTAAAATCTCTCAGACCAGCCCTATCTCTTTATACTTTATTAATCACCAATCTTCCCCCTCTCTTCTGCTCACTAATTGTTCTCCTCTCCCTACTGGTCAAACACAAACTATTAGGCCCGAATTCACAAAGGAGGTTCGTCGACAAACCAAGGTTTTCGTGCGTCATATGACGCGTTCTGACGCGTTTTTACAAACCAGGTTTGTAAAAAACGCGTCAAAACGCGTCATATGACATACATAAACCAAGGTTTGTCGACAAACCTCCTTTGTAAGTCGGGCCATAATCTCCTGCGAAATCTCTGTCAATAACCTAATCTCTCTGGCGTTTTGTTCAGATATAAGCGGAGGGCCAAAGTCAGACAAGAGGGGTTTGAAAGCAGCTTTAGGCTTAATATGAGCAATTGCACTACCCTACAGTATTGTATATAGAGATCAGTTTATGATTATGTAATAATGTCATTGTCATGTTTAAACATTTCAACATTTGGCACAGACTATTGAAAATGACATAGTTTTGTTGTTGAAAGTCTTTGCGATCGTTTTTAAGCTTTACATTTTTAGTCACTAGTAAATACATGTATCCTGTTGTTGTTGTTGTTGTTTTATAGTCCATGAGCATAGCTTTCGAAGTTACATGTATTACATTATTTTACAATGCCGATGCAGTCTGTGTATATTTCCAGCGGACGATAAATGGCACTAAATGTACAATAGTTACACACGAAAATACCTTTAACATTATTCCGTTATAGGGAAATTAATCAATAACCGAAGAAGATGGGTATTTCGCTGTCCAAAAGTTTCTATGGTTTTTGGAGCAGGTGTATGTTCCTATATTTAATTTAAAAAAAAGTATTCCTCGTTTTCATAAATGACGAATTTTCCTTCAACGTTCTTGTGTTGTCTCATCCACTCTTTTCCGATCTTTTCTTTCCTTTCCTCTTTTTCACGAACTCTCTCACCCACAAAATGTCTCCATTCTCTTTCCACTTCTCTTCATCTATTATCATTATTTCTTTATCGCAACTAAAACTAAAGGTTGGATTCCAAATAAAAATCTGAAATCTAAGATCTAAAATATCTCAGGTCACAATTTGCTTTCATTTTGACTCCCTATGTCTTTCTAGTTTCTACTTTATTAATAACCAATCTGTCCCCCTCTCTTATGATCACTAAACTTTCTCCTCTCCCTACGAGCCAAACAAAAAGTTTCAATCTCTTGCGAAATCTCTGTCAATAACCTCATCTCTCTGTCATTTTATTCAGATATGTCATAATGCTTACACCGATACAAAACGTAATTTTGATGAAATATATTTATCTTGGTTACAATAAAGGCGATATTGGTGTAGATCAAAAATACAAGATATAATAATGCAATCATGTTAACAAACATACCTACTCACATCAATAGTATCATGTTTACAATACAAATGTAATGTTTTTAAAATATATTCAAGAGATTGAAGTAACAAGTCATTCAAACTCCAATATCTACTGTGGAATATTGTTCACTCCTCATACCTCTCTAGTTCCATATTGTGAAATATTAAAACAAAAGACCAAACATGGTGCATATAAAAAAGCCCCAAACTGAATGAATCTATTCATTAAGAACCATAAATAAAGGTTACTTTTAGAAGGGACCAGGAAAATAAAAATATTAACAATGCGACCATAAATACAAACATACCCACTGACATCTACATACAGTCAAGTCGACACTGATGTCGACATTGATATGTACAAGATACAGAAAACAGTTCTAAATTCCGAGTCCTTTTGGACATATCCTCTTAAAATTAATATTTTAGATCGGAAATGATCAAAACATAATACAATAAAAAGAAAGCATTTTTACATTATTCATAGCAACAATTCTCTGGAATCCATTTATTTTTTAAAATTGTAATTATTCGTTTGATTTAAACAGGGTAACTCTCTCAGTATTAAATACAGATTGTTTTCCTGAGAGGCCCTGTACAAATTATAGGTCACAAACACCGAGGAAATTGAACAAAGTTTAAATACATATGTATTACGAGAGATTTATTGTATTCTTGCCTACTAATCTACAAGATTCCCAACAAAAGTGTATGAGAGAGGTATAAACTAAGCATATAATGCAAATTTTCTCAGCACGACACGTGAATTTCCCTTTTGTTGATATTAAACGTGACGTACTATACGCAAAGTCGTTTATCAAGAAAGTATATTCAAATGTATGGATGCTTCCTGCCAACGTGGGTGTGTGTGTTACCTGTTATCATATTTTGTACTATTATAGACCAATATCGTTTAATCAAATTTCATGCACACATCATTGTAAAGTGCCTCGTTACAAACTATTCCATTCACCTGTTACGAATAATTGTATTTGAATAGTCAGCATGCGAATTGCAACATTAATTGTAGTTTGGTAAGACACACATTATGCATGGCTCATCGAAAAACCTCCTACAAGCACACACCCCTAAAATAGTTATCGGCCCATGCCTTTCCTATTATTTTTTCTCTCTTCACTTGGGGATGAGGAGGTGCACGTTTTTCGGGTGCCCCCTGAATCCACCACTGGCCTTCCTGATTGATTTGAATTACCAAATGTGAGATAAATAAACCCATTTTGTTGAAAGGATTTACTCTTACTCCTATTTAAGGTATGGCGACCTTGTAAATATGTAATTTCCAGAGCAATAAGCCAGTTGGTAGATAAGATATGCGCATTGGCAGATTAATATAATTTGTACCAGCATTATAAAACCCATTTCAGAAATGTATGTAGTAATCATTCGTTTATGCTCTGACATGAAATTCTATGGAACACTGGTGGAATTATTCTTTTCAACACAGCAATTAAAATGTATTCATGAAGTAAATCTATTACTTTTGCGGTGATAATTCTAAATTGCACGAAATGGGACTACTTCATTGGTAAAAGATCTGAGGCTATTTGGGATCATTATTATTGATATATGGAAACTACGAACTGGTCTATTTTGCGGAAATTGTTGGTCTTAAAAAAAAAGTTTCCTCAAAGAAATCCAGAACACAGGCATCTTGAATTTTTCTGATTAAGAATGAATTCTAACATATATTAATATCATAATCTGTAGGGGTTTCGAATTTCCTCCGAAAAAAAGTATAGAAAATAAATGCAAGAACTCCAAGCCTCCACCACATTACACCCTCCTCAAATTTTAATGTAGAACCGCTCATGCCGTAATAAAAAAGTTAACACTAATGGTATAGTTAAGTCCGACTATTTAGCCCACCCGATAAGCCTGATGCCCCCTCTTCCCTACCAGTCGCCACTCTACCCTGGTCCCTGGGCCTTCATAGCTTGGCCTACTTACTACCAGTACACAGTGAAATGCAGCCAATAAACGGTGTAGAGCTGTCTGGGTCACTGCTTATATTGAAAAGACGATCATCAGTTGTCACTGCATTTCTTCCACGTTTAAGCTCAACACAGACGTTGGCATCGTCACAGTTTAAAGACGGATCAACGAATGTATACACGACGTCCCGAAAGATGAATTGATTTCCTTTGATGTACCACTGCGATGCTTGATCAACATTGAGAACTTGCTCGGTGAAACCTATCCTGGTGTGACTGAGAGTGACCAAAGTGAATGCCAAATGAACAGTTAATATACAGACTTGTATTACTTCGTATATAAGCTGGTTACATGCATACACTTGCTTGATTTCCGCGAGGATCACAGCAATGATGATAAGCGACAACAATGACCTTCATCCCCGAGTTTCTGTCCTTATGATTTTGCAACTTATGTCACAATTTTGCTATAATATAATTTTAACATCATTTTCAAATCAAGACCAATATAACATACACTCAGGGCGGCCGAGCGACTTCCAAAGTGTGGGGGGGGGGGGGGGGGGGCACCAAGAAAAAAGAGCACCTACAAACGTAAATGTCAAAGCGAAAATATCCATTGTTTTAGACATCAGGGATGATTTCAATATTTGTTTCACTTTATACACCCTACAAGCATCATGCTTTGCAGTTTGATTTGATTGTCTAAAAAAAACAATGTTTGCGAGCGAGCGAGGAAAACAATTATGATGTGTGAGGTTGCAGTGCGAAAAAATACATTTTATAAACAGGAAAAAACACACAATCCTAATGGGGTTATAAGTACATTCTCATATCGGAAGGCTGAAAAGACCTTTGATATGTTACATAATTATATCATCTATAGATGCGTGCGAGCGTAGCGAGCGAGCTTTGGGGGAAATTGCTCTTAATTGCTTGAAATTAGCTAGGGCGCGTTTAATGATGAAAGGAAAAGGGGACACTTATCAGGAAAAAAAATGAGCATGTGTCAAAGTACAAAGAGTAACTATCAGAGGTGAAAATGGGGCACTTTTTACACCCTCAAAAAGAGACACTCACCAGGAATGAAAAAAGTAAATCATGAAAATAGGAAATGGGCATTTGTCGACGGAAAAGGGGCTCCATTAGATTTTGATAGGGGCATTTATAAGATATTATCATTTATTGTTAAAAGGGAAATTATCAGAGGTGAAAAGAGGCACTTATCGCATCTGAAAAAAGACAATGACCAGATATGAAAAGGGCACTTATGTGAATGAAAAAGGGGCACTTGTAATAAAAGAAAATGTGCATTAGTTAAAAGAAAATGGGCACCGATCAGATTTGAAAGGGGCATTTATCGGAGTTTAAGGGGACACATAACAGAAGTGAAAAAAGAGTTACTTCTCGTACCCGAAAAGGATCATTTACCAGAGAAGGGGCACTTATGAGAAGGGGAAGGGGCTCTTTTTAATAGGAAACTTATCATTAGAAAACGGGGCACTTATTAGAAAGGAAAAAGGACACATGTGCAAATATAAGGTGCGCTTATCCGAGTTAAAATGGGGTTAGTTATTAAAAGGGGACGGGTCACTTCTTACAAAGGAAAAGGGGCACCTGTCAAAGTAAATGAGGCACGTACCTCTCAGATGTAAATAGGTCAATTATCAGAGGTGAAGGGGGCACTTATCAGAAGTGAAAAAAGGTACTTCTCATACCTAACTAGGGGCACTTACTAGATATTAAATAGGGCACTAATGAGAATGCAAAATGAACACTTATTACAAAGGGAAATGTGAACTTGTCGAAGGAAAAAGGGCACGAGTCCAAATAAAAGGGGCACTGATCAGAGTTGAAAAGGGAAGGGGCACTTTTACAAATTAATAGCTGCACTTGTCAAAGTAAAAGGGGCACTATTCCTATGTAAAAAGTGGCACTTCTTATAAAGTTAAAGAGGCACTTTTCCTATATATGTAAAAAGGGGCATTTTTTTGGTGATTGAAAAAAATGTGGGGGGGGGGGGCGCTGTGCCCTCTGCCAACTCCTGAGAGGGCCGCCTCTGTATACACTCAATATACACGTATGAATTGAAGCATATAGAAGATACTATTGTAAATAGCCAATACCAAGTGTATAACAGAAATAAAAGAAACGTAATTTTTTGGCGCATGTTTTATGACTCTTCGTCTGTTTTTGTGAGGATGTCGAAAGCACCTACCTTTTATTCTTTTTCTTTTGAGCAATCCAGGCAGACAACTCCCAGAGAGATTCGCCTTGCACTGTCGTACTTCTTGCATCTCTAAATTTGACTTCTACTGCAAGAACTATTGTTGCGTCACCGTCAGATGTCACACTACGTTGACTTTGAATGGTAGGGTTGACATTACGCACTGTCACGTCTGGTATGAATCAGGATTTAAGAAATAGATTTCATGACTTGTTTATAATGATCATGATACGAAAAAATAAGGTTTAAGGGGGGGGGGGAGAGGGTGAATAAATGTAAGATGCTAAAACATTTGAGTTTGGCATGTCTGATATGAGTCACATTATTCAGTTTGATATCCCTGTTGTAAAAGAGGCGTCAATAGTGACGTAATACTCTGTCAGCACGCAATTTGCACGGTGATTGGCGGAGCAATGTGACAGTGACAACATAATAAAGTGCGCCCATGACATTTATATGAATGTCCTTTGGCTAATTGCTTTCATCAGTTTGATAGGACGTCGTCCCTCGGATAGGACGTTAAATGGAGGCCCCGTGTACAGGAGAGTCACCACCTTGCACGTTAAGAACCCATTGCACTATTCGTATAAGAGAAGGGGGAAACCCCGGTGTAATGGTCCACCTGCACACCCCAATCAGGCCAAGTATACGGCATCTGCAAGAATCTTCAGTATTGAAGGAGGCAGATTATCTTGAAGAAGAAGAAGAAGAAGAAATGACGACACTAGAGCAACGAGAAAATTAGACATTTGGAAAAACACACAACACATACTTAGCACTTTGGCAAAAAAAAAGAAGGAGATGTACCCATAAAAAAGAGACGCCAATGAAAAGAAGAAAAGATAGCAGAAAATAAGCAGATATAAAGATAGAAGAATAGGAATAAAGATGTTAGACAAGAGCGCCAGAAAAATAAAGAATTTTTCGTGCTCCTCCCTCTCCCGATCATCTTGAAAACCCCAAATTTGAAACAAGTAATAGTTGAAGAATCCCGAAATCAGGCAAAATTTAGCAGCTTTAAGTGAATTCAATACTGCTTCCGGGGTTATTCAGCCCACCCAATGATGACCAATAATTCTTGTGTACCCCCCCCCCCCCCTCGTTCCTTGGCCTACTTCTTACCAGTACATAGTGAAGTGCAGCCAATCAACGATGTAGACCTTTTGGGGAGACTGCTAACATGGAAAGGACGATCATCGGTTGCTACTGCATTTTTTCCACGTTTAAGCTCAACACAGACGTTGGCCTCGTCGCAGTTTAAAGGCAGAGCACTGGAGGGATACACGACGTCCCGAAAGATGAATTGATCTCCTTTGATGTACCACTGCGATGCTTGATCAACATTGAGAACTTGCTCGTTGAAATCCAGCCTCGTGTTACTGAGAGAGAACAAAGTGAATGCAGAACGAATAATTTACATACTGACTGTATTACTGATATATGAGCTGGTTGCATGCACCCACACGCTTAATTACACTCCGTCTTATTTGTCAAATAAAATCCAATATCGCACGTATAATTATTAATTTCGCTCATCCCGAAATCTAGAGCTCCCTATAAACCGAAATAATTGCAAAAGAACATTCTTCTATAGGGGGCGACACAATATAACCAACTACCAAAACACATCCGAAATGTAACTACATTAAGATCCTTCCATACCCTAATAACTGATATTTTTTCTTAACACACTTCCTTAAACTCAAAGGCCCGTATTCTGAAGTCAGGTTTAGTTAAACCCAGGTTTAACTTTAAACCCGGGTTTAACTAAGCCAGACTTCAGGTCTAAGTATCATTTCAGTTTCTGAAAGCCAGGTTTAGTTAAACCCAGGTTTAAGTCTGAAACCCAGGTTTAAAGTTAAGCCAAGGTTTAACTACCATGGAGATGTAGTCTGCTTCTACTGCACATGCTCAGTACAGCTCATCCATCTTCAAGGGTAGCTGATATAGGCTTTTTTATAGCTGGATTTCGTGCTGCAAATTTAATAATTTCAATTTAAAATATTCGACACAAACCAATCTCTTTCGAAGCAACCATTGAACGTTATGACGTGATTTTTTGTTTTGTTTTACCAATTGATTTATTGTTAAACTGCTGAAAAAGCATGAATCGAGGTGGAATTGATCTTTACGAATAATAAATAATACAAAAATCGGGATTAGTCTATACAATTTCTGCATGCCCAGATTAGTCAAAACTTCCAGAACATCATAAACATGCTCTAAATAAGATTTAGATGACTAACAAGTTAAAAGAGAAACTAAAAATGATCAAAAATACCTTCTTGATGCAAAATAACTAGTCCAAAGTCAACATTGCTGAAGCTCATTTGTTTGATTTATTTTTTATTTTTAGGACAATGGAATCCTTTTTCTTCGAACCGACGTGTCGGGTATCATGATCCCCTTCGAGTTTCTCGAGCTCGGTCACCGTATACGTGCGCGCATATCATCGATCGTGCGCGCATTCTTTCGTCTAACTACAAGTAGGTCTAGTCTACACACGGTTTAGAAATATTGCATTGTCCTTAAAAAAACGCTTAAAATTAGACCATATTTTATGAGCTTCAATGTTGACTTTGGACTAGTTATTCTGCATCAAGAAGGTATTTGTGATCATTTCTCTTTTAGTCATTTTATTAATCTTATTTAGATCTAGATCTATCTAGATCTAGACCTCTCTAGTGCATCTTTCGGGGCATCTTTAGGATGTTCTGGATGTTTTGACATCATAATGTCAATAGACTAGGCGCGCCTAATCGGTCTAGAGTCTAGACTAGATCTAGGGCGGAAATTGTAGAATTAACGTTTGATCTAGATTCTACCCAAAACTCTACTAGTCTACTAGGTCTAGGCCAGGTCTAGGTCTAGAGTTCCGGCTTAATACACTCGTTGGCTCTTAATTATATTAATCCATGATTGTCTTATAAATATAGATTAGCTCTTCATTAATTTACTCTTAATTCTAATCCAACCTTAGGCCTACATTTTATTTTAACTCGCATTTGTTTACATCGTTGGGACGCAATTCCAAAATGTGTATTGTACTCACAGTTTCAAAACTACGTGAGCATAACGTCAAACTAAAGGTATGGGGCTACTATATTTGTTTTCCTCTGCAACAAAGTGATACGTGTCGATTTACTTTGGCAACTTTTTAGTTTCAAGGATTGTCGTACTATACAAATCACACAATCTTATATAAAATATAAAATCTTAAGACTTAGAAAATATTAGGCATAAAGATTCAATAAGCAAATGAAGTATCCAAATTAATGTTCAAACTTGCCGAAGGCATAAAATCGCAAGGCCAACTTTCATCCGCAAGCGATGCGTGTGTGTCTCTCTAGTGCCTGGAGTCAGTGCAAATCGCTGTTTGTTTGGTATTTAAAAATGACAGCGATGCAAAAAAATCATCGTCGCCATGATTGTGAAAGGTTTTTTTCTTTCCACAAGAGGTCTCTCCGGTCTTATTATTTGCAATAATTCGTCGTAATGCCTTTTATTTGTGTCTTCTTCTCCTCTGAATATCCAACAAATAGTTAGACCTGACTTAAGCCAGTCTTAAACTAGGTGTACCCCAGGTTTAAATATGTGTACAATTTCCACAGAGTTAGACCAGGCTTAAACCTAGGTTTAAGTTAAACCTGACTTCAGAAACGCAAAATTAAACATAGGTTTAAATCTGAGAGTTAGGCGAGGCTTAGACTAGACTTAAACCTAGGTTTAAAGTTAAACCTGACTTCAGAATACGGGCCCTTGTATTTATGTTTTGTTTCTATTCTGCTTTATGTACTGTTCTATAAACACTGCTGAATTGGGCTATCCACCGATTTTTGTCTATGTACATGTATAAATATTTTACTTTGTATATTTTGCTATGTGTAATATTTTTATCTGAATTCGGAAATAAAAACAACAACAACAACAGTTAATAAATAATCAAATAAATAAATGACTAATATTCAAATGAATAGAGAGATAAATAATAAAAAGATGAATTCACTAATGATTTAATTAATAAAGTTTTTAATAAATTACATAAAATAACTAAACAAATACACTTCTCTAGCAAATACAATGATGATAAAGCGACAATAACGACCTTCACCCCCGAGTTTGTGTCCTTATAACTCGATTCAATTCGGGTTTTGTTAATAAATAAAGTATCTTACAAAGTGATTGCAGACAAGATTCCATGTTAACAAAATATAATAGATAACATAATTAAATCAACGTATACATTAAACATCAATTTCATGAATAAAGAGTTGATGAGCCTATAATACAGATTTCAGAATTAGACTTATGTATTGGATTAGGGAATACTATATAATAATAATAATAGTTAACATTTGTAATGCGCCATTTCTGTCAAAACAGACACGCCTGACGGATTTATGAGGAAATTGTAGATTGTGGGCGTATGTCTATCAAGTAATTCAAGAAGGAAAGTAAAATGCCCATAGGTTTCAGATTAACATACTTCAGGACATAATTTTGCAATAATGATTATAATCAAAACATACTTTTTAACATGAAAGCAAGGTTACTAAAGTATATTACACTAATAAAAGACACCTTTCTTTTGGCTCAGGTTTTAAGACTCTTGTTCTGTTTCTTTAAGGATGTCGCAAGCACATACCTGTGAGTAGTGTTTACAGGAGCAATCCAGGCAGACAACTCCCAGAGAGATTCACCGCTCACTCCAGTCTTCTTTCTGGTATCTCTAAATTTGACTTCTACCGCAAGAACTAGTGTTGCGTCACCGTTTGTCGTCACATTGCCTTTACTCCGTATGGTGGGTTTGACTTTACGCACGGTCACGTCTAGAATGATTCAGGATTTAAGTGATGGATTTGATGACTAGTTTATAAGTATCATGATACTAAAAAAGAGAGGGGGGGGGGGGGGTGGCATGAAAATACGTTGGATGTTGAAACATTTAAATTTGGCATGCCTGATATGAATGAGTCACTGTATTCCGTTTTATATGCATGTTGCACAAGAGGCGTCATTAGTGACGTAATACTGCAGCAGAGCGCAATTTGCGCCTCTTTGGTGTAGGAATGTGAGAGTGACAAAATAAACACTGCGCCCATGGTATTTGATAAATAGTCTTTGGCTAATTGCTTTCACCAGTTCGATTAACCCTAGTAATCACGCAGATGAAATGACGACACGTGTGCGACGTGAAAGTTAGACGTTTGGAAAACACACAACATAATTACGCATCACTCCGGGAATTGAAGATGACGTGACCTTGAAAAAGAGAGGCCAATGAAAAGATGAGAACACAGCAGAAACGAGCAAATATAAAGAGAGAAAAGTAGGAAAAAAAAGATCTAGAGAAGATCACATAGTGACATAGGGATATTTTTGTGTTACCCCCCCCCCCTCCCCCTCTCGATTAACTTGGAAACCCCACATTTGTAACAAAGTAATAGTTGAAGAGTCTCGGAATCAGGCAATCTAGTTGGATCTATGTATTGTAGTAGTGAATTTTTATTCGCGACACAGTCCCACATAGGTGTGTTCATATGAGAGGGCGGGTGGGAGTGGGGGGGGGGGGGGGACTATCAGAAGACTTACCGTACGGACAGGAATCGCAGCATTCTCCTGGCCGTTTTAGGGGTTCAGCGCAGAATACCGGTTGACAAGATTCAATATCGCATGTTGTAGTGCCGTTATCACACGTACAGGTTGTGCAAGGGCCTATGTCCCACACTTCGGCGTGGTTAAACGGAAGTCCATGATATATACAAGCGAACCAAGGTTCACCGCTGCTAAGTGATACAGAAAAAGAAGAGTCTTCGAAAAGAAAAGTTAAGGAATAAATTGCAGAGAAAATTATTTTTAGTTCTTCTTTTTCTTCATCCTTCCGAACAAAATAAATCGGTTATAATGTTCAATTCATATCAGTTCAATAAGGGTTTAATTTTGACAATTCTATATCCAAAAGCTGAAATGCACATCATTTACAATTGCTCAGTATCATTAATTTATCCATATTCCACATATTTTCCAAATTAATCAAGTTTAAAACAAATATTCACAACGATATGAGAAGAAATATGGAGCATAATGAACAGATTGAGAACATCAACATCAACATCAATCAGCTTATAGCGTGTAATATGTCGATCCCTGACTATTACAAAAAAAACATTATATGGTTTAATTAGGCAAATCAACAAGAATAATAGAAAACTAAAACAACAAACACCATAATAAACACAGACGACGTATACAGATACATTTACCGTACGAGCAAAGAGAGAGTCAATACAATCAGTAATAAGTTTGTATATTTTGTTTTTAAATTATCAATTGCATTCAAAAGCATTCTTTTAAAAATGTTACATACAGTGTGTACGTTTGCGTGATGAAATAGATCTGACCATTTTTACATGGATCAAATCATTTTTTGAAATATTCTATATTCTGGAGTGTTTCTGTCATATACAGTATTTATTTTTGTTTGGGTTTTCGGTGACCAAATTATTTTAACATGCAGCAAGGATGGGAAGATCTGGCGCGTACGCAGGATTTTTTCAAGTGGGGGGTTTTAACATTTATAAATCGGGCCGAAAATTTCGTAACGACTCAGCCCACCGCTGAATAAGCGGGGGGGGGGGGGGGGGGGGGGGGGTAAGAGGACACTTTTTTTTTTTGGAGTCCCAAAAAAATCGCAACGACTCAGCTGACCGCTGAATAAGCGGGGGGGGGGGGGGGGGGGGGGGGGGGGGGGGGGGGGGGGGGGGGGGGGGGGTAAGCGGACACCTTTTTTTTTTTTTTTGACCTCGAAATTTGAAAATTTGACATTTTGCTCCGCTGGGGGGGGGTAGGGTCACCTGTTTTTGGTCAGTCATGGGGGTAATTTTTTTTTTTTTTTTTTTTTTTTTTTTTTATAATTAAAAAAAAAATAATAAAAAAATCAAAATCAAAAGGGAGGGGGGTTTTAGGGGGGTTTGGGGGGGGGGGGGGGTTTATACACATAAAAATACCAAAGGGGGGGGTTAACCCCCCAAACCCCCCCCCCCCCCCCTGCGTACGCGCCTGGGGAAGATGATATAATATTTCTGAATAAAGTAGGCCACTTTTATTAAAACGTGTTTGAAAATATATTATCGTTCAAAGTCGAAGAATGATGATGATTCTCAGGGGTTTGAACACATCACATTAAGAGAAATACCTCATGCGGTCAAAAGCATACATAAAAAATCGCATTCGCTTGAGAGAACAATGCTTGCGAAATATGTACAAATCGCAATATTTGTTTATTTTGTCAATACAAAATAAAAAATGATACATGTACATGATTAAAATATATAATTTAGATATTTTTCCAGTTACAAAACTGGGTAAATATGCACTGAATACAGTTATTTTTAACCAACTATATGATCAACTTTCCCTACCAGTGTATGAAAACAGATGTATGAATATATTTATTTTACGATTGGGGGCTTACGGTAACACCAATTGGAAAAGGCTATTAAAAAAATTCTTTCGTCAATAGAGCCCGCTCATGGGGCGTTCAGAGGAATTAAAGAAAGGAAAGGAAAGAGATGGTAGATGAAATAATAAGTTCCTTAAATGTCCCCTTTATTTTTGACCAAACACATCATAAATGTTAACAGGTTTAACACGAGAAGGTATTTTAAATCCGATACGTTAAGATGCAGGCTGGATTAAATAAGATTGCGTTGAAATAAAGAGAGAAATAAATAATTGCAATCAGTACATAAATTTAGAAACAGGCTATCATTTGTAATATTTAGCTTCATCTAATATCATTTTTATACATCAATTTCTAAACGCTCGCTCAAAGGTTGATTAAAAGAAAGTCAAATCTAATTGCAAACTGCTCTAGAAGAAAGCAACAAAATCATAGAAGCAGACTGGTGGAAGTTTAAATGAAATTGGAGAAAATATGAGAAAGTTAAATATTTTGGAAGTTGTTATACTATAAATATGAGCCCTTCAAATTTGGTGAATCGGTAATTTCTCCAACACAAAAAATGAAGGACAAAAAAAAATAACAGATCGTTATTTCTTTTTAGAGAACCTGTGCTAGTAATTATGTTATCCATAATATATTGTTAGTATTGCCCCAAGAGAGAAGGCGCTAAGGAGAAAACAAAAATTAATCATAATTTTGTAAACGATAAAGGGGAGAGTTATCCGCGACTAAGTCAAAACCCATTGACCAAATTGCCAATTTTAGATTCGCATGGATTCGGTGATCTCATATTTCAAACATTAATAACTTTCTTATTGTTGATCCGATTTAAGTCAATCTTCTGCCATTCTGTTTCTCTTATTTCCCGTCTGTGTTGCAAATGAAATTATTACGAAGGTTGATCCGATTGAACGGAATTTCAGCCATTGATTTGGGGAGTTGTTGGCATTCGGAAAGTAAAATGTTGCTTGAGAGTTGGGTATTCATTCTCGTTAAAACGGAGTGAATAACGCAAAAGCTTTGATTTACCCGATTGGTCGGTCATGCAGTCGAGGAATGTACATCTGTAAACTCGTTTGACAAAAATCTCGCTAATGAGATGGCTGTCAACGGTTTTCAGAAGATTTGGTAATGAAAAATTGATTGTTGATGGTGTGTTTTTACTTGACTGCTAAGACAGCATGTGTATGCTTGTAAGTAAGTCATCGAGACCAATGGCTTTAAGTCCCCTTGAAGCGGGACTGTACTACTTGTAGCTACATCCACCCTCTATATAGCAAACAGTGCCTAAGCGGTATCCGTTGGTCCCCCAGGATCCCTTTTTTCTAACGTGAATTGAGAGCTGATTTGATGGGATAACCACCTATCATGAACCATGCATGGAGGTCTAATCCCTCCTGGTCAAGCTAGTGCAGACAGGATTAAAAGCATATATACGGGACTTACTAATGAGCATTCAATACCGTACCAAAGGGCACTTACTCAGTGACTTGGCTTCGAACCATTGATCTCCCGGTTACGAGACCACTGCTCTACCACTTAGCAATCACCACTCCACGAGGTTAAGTAATGAAGATAATATCTGAAGTAGATATCGATGAACGATGAATTAAATAGCACTGTGTTATAATAACCATGACAACAATGTTGTCATGGTTATTATAACAGCTAGTATATACTATATACTAGCTGTATAATATAGTTATGAAAGACTTACCTTGGGAAGAGGCATGATGCACCACGAGCACCAGACTTCCAAATACAAGACAAGCAAGGTACCAAGAACGATTCATCATCATTTGGAGTGTTTTGACAACAATTGATTTAAGCCCAGAGATACTGAAGGTTTAAATAGACGTATCGCCTGCTTTTATATTCATGAAGTTTCCTTGATAAACTTTCTTTCCCAAAATACCTTCTTAGAACAATGGCCAGAAATGGATACGGTAGCTTAAAGGCACAATCCAGACGTAAAAAAGACTAACCATGAAGAAACAAGTTGTGAATAAGATTAAAATAAAAACCGCTAAAGATGGTCACTTTTAATGATCGTGAACAATATGGGCAATTTCACTACCCTCTTACAATGTATAAAGAGATCGGTTTATGATCATATAATAGTGTCATTGTCATGTTTTAACATTTCAACACTTGGTTCGAAAACCTATTGAAATTGCAAAAAGATTGATTTTTGAAAGGCTTTGCGATAGTTTAGCTTTACAATGTAATTATTCTGTTATTGTTATCGTTTGTGTAGTCCGTGATCGTAGCTTTTGATTTTACATTTATTACATTATCTTACAATGCCGATGCAGTCCATATACATTTACAGCGGACGGATAATGGCGCTAAATACCTTTAACATTGTTCTGTTATACGTAAAAATGAATCAATATCTCAAGGAAATTGGTACCTCCTTGTCCGGATGTTCCTTGTGGATTTTGAAGCAGGTGCATGTTCCTATATATAAGGAAATATTATTTCTGATGTTTGTACAAGTTTTCTTCTATTGTTTGTTTAATCTGTACTATTACTCGTTTACATAAATGCCGACAAACTCTTTCAACCACATAAATTTCTCCATTCTCTTCATCTATATTATTTCTTTATTGTAAAAAAACATTTAAAGTTGGATTTCAAATAAAAGTCTGCTTATTGATTTTGTTTCTTCTCTCCCTATATGAGTCTAAAATAAACTATCAATCTCTTACCAAATATCTTTCAATTATCTCATCTCTCTCTGTCATGTTGTTCCTATATATATCTTAATACTCGATAATGATTTGTATAGATCAAAATGACAAGATATGATAGTACAATCATGTTAAGAAACATACCTACTTACCTTAATAATATCATGTTTACATTGAATACAAATTTAATTTTGTTAAATCATATTCACAATATTAAAATAACAACTCATTTAAAGCCCCACTGTCTTACTTGTAGCTACTTGCTCCCTCTATATAGAAAACTTCCCCAATCGGTGCCTGTTAGTCCCCCATTATGCCCCCCCCTGAGATCTCGGCCTAGGAAGGTTCAATTAATGTAAAAATTAGCATGGTGATATATTGAAGTATATTGAATGAGATGGAAATGTTTATTTTCTTTTACGTTTTTTTTTATTAATATTTGTATGACAATAGGCCTATGCGTTTTTTGTGTGGATATTTTCAAAAATGCGTAATTTTGAACAATGCATAGGCGGATTTGATTTGAAATTGCTGTTTTAGTTGAGTTATAACATCTATCCATTGAAATGTAATAGTTTCTAATACAGACATACAAATAAACACATACACAGGTACAAATGTGTTTGCTACATGTTGTTTTCATATGAAACTATAGTTTGTACAATATTTTGCGGGTGAAAAGCGTCAGTTTCTTTTATATTTATAATTACCAACTTCTTATGTATTGTATGTTTTTAATTTTTTATGTATTTCATTATGTGAATAAAATAATGCTTGGCCAATACTAAACAAGTATAATCATGAATGAAATATAACATGAAATAAATCACTCATGATATTGATTTTGTACTAATGAGGGACCTTAAATCCACAAGCCTTGCTTTAAACCAAGGTCACCTCATCTTTTTATTGTCACGCCATATTATGTTAAACTTGTTATATTCATGTCATATTTGTAAAGTGTGTTATGAAAGAAAGATAAAATAAAACTTGAAACTTGAAACTTGATAAAGATCATATAAATGCAACATACTTACACACGCACCTTTGTAAGAATCACATATTTTGATTGACACGTGAAGTATTTTGTCATCTCATGAGATTTCAGCGTTAAAGGTTCAGGGGGTTTTGCCCCCCCCCCGACCTTATTAGGGTTAAGGAAATCTCACTCCAGGAGATAACTTAAGGTATTCTCAGATATTTATTGTATTCTCGCCTAATAATCTACAAGATTCCAATTCAAAATGTACATTACGAGAGAGATATACATTGAGCAGACTGCAGAGTTCTCAGCAAGAATGTGTGTGTGCGTGCGCGCGTGTGTGTGTGTGTGTGGTGATGAAATTTTCATTCACCTGCTTTCATCGAATTGCATACATTAATTATTGATAGGTAGGATCAAATGTATGGTTCGTCCTACCTAACAACACGTAATATATGCAATTTGATTCATTAATATTGAAATACATTTATTCGTACCAGGTGGGTTAGATGATTTTAAAGTTGAGTTCTGGTCATGTGATTGCATTGTGAGAAAAACGGTGTGGAATCTATCAGAAAAGGTTGATCATCTAGTATATAAGTATTTGTGTGTATTGCAAGGTTCTGGAATCATCAAAATGATAAGAAATTTGGCAAAATCTTGGCAAAGTTACAAGCACTGTACACAGAATGATGTATATGGGACTACACGAGCACATGGCGAAAAAACCTACCCCCGATTTTTACGATGTTTCATGTCGTATTTAGAATATGAAGGCATTTGAAGGGCCATGCTTTTCAGGGAACATGTTTAATCTGATGCTCTTCCACCCTTGCATAATAACAATGATAACGCTCACAAATTATTTGTTTACCTCTTCCCAGAACTCAACCTTCTCTTTAACAAAGATTTGTACATTTAATTTGATTACATTACAAAAATGGCCTATTATCAGAACGAAAATGGCATGAATAAGCCGTTGTTCTCCTTGGTTGTAGGTTTCACATACTTTTAAATGATAAAGATTTATAGACAACTGCTGTATTCATTAAATTTTTAAATAGATGGTTTACAATTGTTCCCTGGTTATTGATTTTTTACCAAATAGTCAGCTATGATTTTCCATCATTGAACAAAAAACACTTATTCGTTGAGGTGACCATGTCTATAAGTTATCACAAAATTGCATTCAAATTGTGATTTACCAATTGGTCTATATTATGATCTCCCATGAATCTGAGTTGAATAGGAGATTTGTTAAAAACAGCAGTTCATGGCAGTATTCAGGGTAAGTCCAAGGTTTATGAGCATGAAAAAAAGTAAAGAGTTTCGAAGACAACTTAGTAGCCTATAAGCTATTAAAGATATAAAGGAGGGGAGAGGATGAGGGGAGAATATATGTGTGTGCGTTTGTGTGTGTGCGTGTGTGTGAGGGAGTGAGAGTGGGATATATTTGTGTGATGGAAGAAGAGAGGCAAAGATAGAAAGGGAGAGGCAGAGAGAGAGAGAGAGAGAGGGAGAGAGAGAGAGAGACAGGCCATGACTCACGAGTTCACATGAGGAAACATTTTTGCCAAGTCAGACAAGGAAGGAAAATTAATCAGACTTTTTGATGCAGACGAAATTTACCCGTACACCGTAACAATCCCAGTTGCGTCAGAACAGGTGCCTATTCCAGGTTCATGGCGAAATGAAGACACACTTATTTTCTGCACCGTTGTCCAGGTAACCGGTCTTCCAGGCTTCATAATCGAATCAGATTTATCAGTTCATCTGTAGGACGAGCCAGATCGCTGGAGACCAATCCACGTTCCCTGTCATGAAGATGATGGGACTATACTGGATGACACCTCCTGCACTATAAAATAATAATTTTGGACATCTCGCTATACAAATGACTGAATGTAAACACAAATTATACATTCCGGTACCTTCATACCCGATTATGAGGACTTGCAGGCATCACCTTGCACAGGATTATCCTCTTCCTGAACAGCGAGTTTAGCCAAAGGAAAAAGACACTCTCTTCGTTGGATTTTGTTTAGATAAAATGGATAATTTTCAATGGATATATATTCGGGTACTCTACTGCTAAAACAGGCCCGAAATCATCCCGATTCTAAAATCTGCGACAGAGCGAAGCGAGCGAGAAAATAAGACACTGTATTGTCTATAAATCACCTTAATGCGCCCGAATATACCTGTCTTTGAGCACCTGGCTGACTAAATATGAGGTCACCCAAATATTAGAACTTTAAAAATATCTGGCTGCATCCCTAGCGATAAATTGTAGCATCTCATGGTGCCAAGGAACACCCGTAGAAAAAGGCTGGTCCAAGGCATTTCAACTTTGCGTCCCATATGCGTTACCAAGAAAATTAGATCTTAAAGGGAAAGTCCACTCCAAAAATGACTTACTTTCAATAGAAGCAGAAAAATCAGACAAACCAATAAAAAAAAATTGAGCAAAATCGGATATCTAATAAGAATGTTATGAATATTTTAAAAATTCTGTAAAACTATGGAACAATGAAAATCACAAGACAAATTGGAAATTCACTCTTTAAATGTACACTTCAGCCTAATGGCTGCAACACGGATCATTATGTTTCAGAATGGGTACAAATTCGTTAATCAACTTTACTGGCGGATTTTAATTCTTTTTTTAATCAGGTGCTCTAACATCCTTAACTCTTAAGCTGCCCCCATGCAATTCACCCAGTGCCACTGTGCTAATCCCTATTGTTCCTGCCACTAATCCCCTGTTTGCCAAGTTAGTTTAGGGTAGGTTCAATTAGCGTGTGTACTTATGCACGAAAATGTGTACGTGGCACGCGAGCGCTTGGGAGTTTATGTGTGCATGGCAAGCCACCAGAAACCCGATTATGTGAGCGTGGCACGCCAGCGCATGCACGGAACAGTGTTCTTGGCACGATATGAGTTAACATCATCAACACAATTGTCTCTATCGTTTCCCAGTTTAACGATAAAGTCTGAATATTTTACATTAACTGAAGGATTTTTCGGAACTCTCCCTGACTATCTAGCTTCGGCTATAACAATGTTTCATTTGTACAAGGAAGCGGCGTACATTTCCCCGTTTTGCATAAAGAAATAAATGTAGGAATGAAACGTAATGACTTATCTTTTTAGCCTAATATTAATGATGTGCAAGGCCAAAGTGACTACGGTAACTACAAGTATTTACCAATCAACTAAGTGGAAAACACCATTATAAAACATGTCACACTTGGGCCAATGCGCTAACCTTGAATTATGAAAGTCATTTAACAAAACAGCCTGTTGTTATTCTTACCATGTAAAATTATATTGTACACAATGAAAAGGGGAATACAATGATGTAGTATTTAGAAATTAATTCATAGTTATTTAATAATGTCATTGCCCTGTTTGAAAGTTTCGAAATTTTGCACGAAAGGCTATTGAAATGGGTATTTCGTTGTCCGGATGTTCCTGTGGTTTTTGAGCAGGTGTATGTTCCTATTTTGAGGAAGAATGATTTTGTCATGTTTTTACAAGTTTTCTTCTATTGTTGCTTTAACCTGAACTATTCCTCGTTTACACAAATGACGAAATTTCTCTTTATTGTTTTTTTATATCTCATCCTCTTTTCTTCGACTTTTTCTTTCCTCCCCTCTATTTTACGAACTGTCTCCAACACAGAATCTATGCCGTCTCTTTCCAATTCTCCTCATCTATTAGTATGATTTCTTTACTGCAACCAAAACTTAATGTTGAATTTCAAATAAAAATCTAAAATCTCTCAGACCAGCCCTATCTCTTTATACTTTATTAATCACCAATCTTCCCCCTCTCTTCTGCTCACTAATTGTTCTCCTCTCCGTACTGGTCAAACACAAACTATTAGGCCCGAATTCACAAAGGAGGTTCGTCGACAAACCAATGTTTTCGTGCGTCATATGACGCGTTCTGACGCGTTTTTACGAACCAGGTTTGTAAAAAACGCGTCAAAACGCGTCATATGACATACATAAACCAAGGTTTGTCGACAAACCTCCTTTGTAAGTCGGGCCATAATCTCCTGCGAAATCTCTGTCAATAACCTAATCTCTCTGGCGTTTTGTTCAGATATAAGCGGAGGGCCAAAGTCAGACAAGAGGGGTTTGAAAGCAGCTGTAGGCTTAATATGAGCAATTGCACTACCCTACCGTATTGTATATAGAGATCAGTTTATGATTATGTAATAATGTCATTGTCATGTTTAAACATTTCAACATTTGGCACAGACTATTGAAAATGACATAGTTTTGTTGTTGAAAGTCTTTGCGATCGTTTTTAAGCTTTACATTTTTAGTCACTAGTAAATACATGTATCCTGTTGTTGTTGTTGTTGTTTTATAGTCCATGAGCATAGCTTTCGAATTTACATGTATTACATTATGTTACAATGCCGATGCAGTCTGTGTATATTTCCAGCGGACGATAAATGGCACTAAATGTACAATAGTTACACACGAAAATACCTTTAACATTATTCCGTTATAGGGAAATGAATCAATAACCGAAGGAAATGGGTATTTCGTTGTCCGAAAGTTTCTATGGTTTTTGGAGCAGGTGTATGTTCCTATATTTAATTTAAAAAAAAGTATTCCTCGTTTTCATAAATGACGAATTTCTCTTCAACATTCTTGTAATGTCTCATTCACTCTTTTCCGATCTTTTCTTTCCTTTCCTCTTTTTCACGAACTCTCTCACCCACAAAATCTCTCAATTCTCTTTCCAATTCTCTTCATCTATTATCATTATTTCTTTATCGCAACTAAAACTAAAGGTTGGATTCCAAATAAAAATCTGAAATCTAAGATCTAAAATCTATCAGGTCACAATTTGCTTTCATTTTGACTCCCTATGTCTTATTAATTTATCTATCTATCTACTTCATTAATAACCAATCTGTCCCCCTCTCTTATGATCACTAAACTTTCTCCTCTCCCTACGAGTCAAACAAAAACTCTTAATCTCTTGCGAAATCTCTGTCAATAACCTCATCTCTCTGTCATTTTATTCACATATGTCACAATGCTAATTTTGATGCAATAAATTTATCTTTGTTAAAATAAAGGCAATATTGGTGTAGATCACAACTACAAGATATTATAATGCAATCATGTTAACAAACATACCTACTCGCATCAATAGTATCATGTTTACAATACAAATGTAATTTGTTTGAAATATATTCAAGAGATTGAAGTATCAAGTCATTCAAACTCCAATATCTACTATGGAATATTGTTCACTCCTCATACCTCTCTAGTTCCATATTGTGAAATATTAAAACAAAAGACCAAACATGGTGCATATAAAAAAGCCCCAAACTGAATGAATCTATTCATTAAGAATCATACATAAAGGTTACTTTTAGAAGGGACCAGGAAAATAAAAATATTAACAACGCGGCCATAAATACAAACATATACCCACTGACATCTACATACAGTCAAGTCGACACTGATGTCGACATTGATGTGTACAAGATACAGAAAACAATTTATCAAAATTCCGAGTCCTTTTGACATATCCTCTTAGAATTAATATTTTAGATCGGAAATGATAAAAACATAATCCAATAAAATAAAGCATTTTTTACATTATTCATATCAACAATTCTCTGGAATCCATTAATTTTTTAAAAATATAATTATTCGTTTGATTTAAACAGGGTAACTCTTTCAGTATTAAATACAGATTGTTTTCCTGAGAGGCCCTGTACAAATTATAGGTTACAAATACCGAGGAAATTGAACAAAGTTTAAATACATATGTATTACGAGAGATTTATTGTATTCTTGCCTACTAATCTACAAGATTCCCAACAAAAGTGTATGAGAGAGGTATAAACTTAGCATATAATGCAAAGTTTCTCAGCACGACATGGGAATCTCCCTTTTGTTGATAACGTGACGTACTATACGCAAAGTCGTTTATCAAGAAAGTATATTCAAAGTATAGTCAGCATGCGAATTGCAACATTAATTGTTGTTTGGTAAGACACATATTATACATGGCTCATCGATAAACCTCCTACAAGCACACACCCCTAAAATAGTTATCGGCCCATGCCTCTCCTATTATTTTTTCTCTCTTCACTTGGGGATGAGGAGGTGCACGTTTTTCGGGTGCCCCCTGAATCCGCCACTGGCCTTCCTGATCGATTTGGATTACCAAATGTGAGTTTAAATAAACCCATTTTGTTGAAAGGCTTTACTCTTACTCCTATTTAAGGTATGGCGACCTTGTAAACATGTAATTTCCAGAGCAATAAGCCAGTTGGTAGATAAGATATGCGCATTGGCAGATTAATATAATTTGTACCAGCCTTATACAACCCATTTCAGAAATGTATGTAGTAATCATTCGTTTATGCACTGACATGAAATTCTATGGAACACTGGTGGAATTATTCTTTTCAACACAGCAATCAAAATGTATTCATGAAGTAAATCTATTACTTTTGCGGTGATAATTCTAAATTGCACGAAATGGGACTACTCCATTGGTAAAAGATCTGAGGATATTTGGGATCATTATTATTGATATATGGAAACTACGAACTGGTCTATTTTGCGGAAATTGTTGGTCTTAAAAAAAAAGTTTCCTCAAAGAAATTCAGAACACAGACATCTTGAATTTTTCTGATTAAGAATTAATTCTAACATATATTAATATCATAATCTGTAGGGGTTTCGAATTTCATCCGAAAAAAAGTATAGAAAAGAAATGCAAGAACCCCAAGCCTCCACCACATTACACCCTCCTCAAATTTTAATGTAGAACCGCTCATGCCGTAATAAAAAAAGTTAACACTAATGGTATAGTTAAGTCCGACTATTTAGCCCACCCGATAAGCCTGATGCCCCCCTCTTCCCTACCAGTCGCCACTCTACCCTGGTCCCTGGGCTTTCATAGCTTGGCCTACTTCCTACCAGTACACAGTGAAGTGCAGCCAATAAACGGTGTAGAGCTGTCTGGATCACTGCTTATATTGAAAAGACGATCATCAGTTGTCACTGCATTTCTTCCACGTTTAAGCTCAACACAGACGTTGGCATCGTCACAGTTTAAAGACGGATCAACGAATGTATACACGACGTCCCGGAAGATGAAATGATTTCCTTTGATGTACCACTGCGATGCTTGATCAACATTGAGAACTTGCTCGGTGAAACCTATCCTGGTGTGACTGAGAGTGACCAAAGTGAATGCAAAATGAACAGTTAATATACAGACTTGTATTACTTCGTATATAAGCTGGTTGCATGCATACACTGGCTTGATTTCCGCGAGGATCACAGCAATGATGATAAGCGACAATAATGACCTTTATCCCCGAGTTTCTGTCATTATGATTTTGCAACTTATGTCACAATTTTGCTGTAATATAATTTTAACATCATTTTCAAATCAAGACTAATGTAACATACACTCAGGGCGGCCGAGCGACTTCCAAAGTGTGGGGGGGGGGGGGGGCACCAAGAAAAAAAGGGCACTTCCTAGAAAAAGAGCACCTACAAACGTAAATGTCAAAGCGAAAATATCCATTGTTTTAGACATCAGGGATGATTTTGATATTTGTTTCACTTTATACACCCTACAAGCATCATGCTTTGCAGTTTGATTTGATTGTCTAAAAAAAAACAATGTTTGCGAGCGAGCGAGGAAAACAATTAAGATGTGTGAGGTTGCAGTGCGAAAAAATACATTTTATAAACAGGAAAAAAAACACAATCCTAATGGGGTTATAAGTACTGGGGTTAAGTAAGTTCTCATATCGGAAGGCTGAAAAGACCTTTGATATGTTACATAATTATATCATCTATAGATGCGTGCGAGCGTAGCGAGCGAGCTTTTGGGGGAAATTGCTCTTAATTGCTTGAAATTAGCTAGGGCGCGTTTAATGATGAAAGGAAAAGGGGACACTTATCAGGAAAAAAGAGGAGCATGTGTCAAAGTACAAAGAGTAACTATCAGAGGTGAAAATGGGGCACTTTTTACACCCTCAAAAAGAGATACTCACCAGGAATGAAAAAAGTAAATCATGAGAATAGGAAATGGGCATTTGTCGACGGAAAAGGGGCCCCATCAGAAGTTGATAGGGGCATTTATAAGATATTATTATATATTGTTAAAACGGAAATTATCAGAGGTGAAAAGAGGCACTTATCGCATCTGAAAAAAGAAAATGACCAGGTATGAAAAGTACACTTATGTGAATGAAAAAAGGGCACTTGTAATAAAAGAAAATGTGCATTAGTTAAAAGAAAATGGGCACCGATCAGATTTGAAAGGGGCATTTATCGGAGTTTAAGGGGGCACATAACAAGAGTGAAAAAAGAGTTACTTCTCGTACCCGAAAAGGACCATTTACCAGAGAAGGGGCACTTATGAGAAGGGGAAGGGGCTCTTTTTAGCAGGAAACTTATCATTAGAAAACGGGGCACTCATTAGAAAGGAAAAAGGACACATGTGAAAATATAAGGTGCGCTTATCCGAGTTAAAATGGGGTTAGTTAAAGGGGCACCTGTCAGATTTAAATAGATCAATTATCAGAGGTGAAGGGGCACTTATCAGAAGTGAAAAAGGTACTTCTCATACCTAACTAGGGGCACTTACTCGATATTAAAAAGGGCACTAATGAGAATGCAAAATGAACACAAAGGGAAATGTGAACTTGTCGAAGGGGGGGGGGGGGGCGTTGTGCCCTCTGCCAACTCCCGAGATGGTCGCCTCTGCATACACTCAATACACACGTATGAATTGAAGCATATAGAAAATACTATTGTAAATAGCCAATACCAAGTATATAACAGAAATAAAAGAAACGTAATTTTTTGGCGCATGTTTTATGACTCTTCGTCTGTTTCTGTGAGGATGTCGCAAGCACCTACCTTTTATTTTTTTTCTTATGAGCAATCCAGGCAGACAACTCCCAGAGAGATTCGCCTGGCACTGTCGTACTTCTTGCATCTCTAAATTTGACTTCTACTGCAAGAACTATTGTTGCGTCACCGTCAGATGTCACACTACGTTGACTTTGAATGGTAGGGTTGACATTACGCACTGTCACGTCTGGTATGAATCAGGATTTAAGAAATAGATTTCATGACTTGTTTATAATGATCATGATACGAAAAAATAAGGTTTAAGGGGGGGGGGGGGAGGGTGAATAAATGTAAGATGCTAAAACATTTGAGTTTGGCATGTCTGATATGAGTCACATTATTCAGTTTGATATCCCTGTTGTAAAAGAGGCGTCAATAGTGACGTAATACTCTGTCAGCACGCAATTTGTGCGGTGATTGGCGGAGCAATAAGACAGTGACAACATAATAAAGTGCGCCCATGACATTTTTATGAATGTCCTTTGGCTAATTGCTTTCATCAGTTTGATAGGACGTCGTCCCTCGGATAGGACGTTAAATGGAGGCCCCGTGTACAGGAGAGTCACCACCTTGCACGTTAAGAACCCATTCCACTATTCGTATAAGAGAAGGGGGAAACCCCGGTGTAATGGTCCACCTGCACACCCCAATCAGGCCAAGTATACGGCATCTGCAAGAATCTTCAGTCTTGAAGGAGGCAGATTATCTTGAAGAAGAAGAAGAAGAAGAAATGACGACACTAGAGCAACGAGAAAATTAGACATTTGGAAAAACACACAACACATACTTAGCACTTTGGCAAAAAAAAAAAGGAGATGTACCCATAAAAAAGAGACGCCAATGAAAAGAAGAAAAGATAGCAGAAAATAAGCAGATATAAAGATAGAAGAACAGGAATAAAGATGTTAGACAAGAGCGCCAGAAAAATAAGGACTTTTTCGTGCTCCTCCCTCTCCCGATCAAGTTGAAAACCCCAAATTTGAAACAAGTATTAGTTGAAGAATCCCGAAATCAGGCAAAATTTAGCAGATTTAAGTGAATTTAATACTGCTTCCGGGGTTATTCAGCTTACCCAATGAGATCAATAATTCTTGTGTACCCCCCCCCCCTCGTTCCCTATCAGTCGCCTCTTCAACTTGGGCCCCCGTAGCTTGGCCTACTTCTTACCAGTACATAGTGAAGTGCAGCCAATCAACGATGTAGACCTTTTGGGGAGACTGCTAACATGGAAAGGACGATCATCGGTTGCTACTGCATTTTTTCCACGTTTAAGCTCAACACAGACGTTGGCCTCGTCGCAGTTTAATGGCAGAGCACTGGAGGGATACACGACGTCCCGAAAGATGAATTGATCTCCTTTGATGTACCACTGCGATGCTTGATCAACATTGAGAACTTGCTCGTTGAAATCCAGCCTCGTGTTACTGAGAGAGAACAAAGTGAATGCAGAACGAATAATTTACATACTGACTGTATTACTGGTGTATGAGCTGGTTTCATGCACCCACACGCTTAATTTCAGCGAGGATCACAGTGATTAAGCTCGCATTTCCCATCCCAGGCTCAGGTGACACGAAACCATAAACAGTTGTACTATGATTTTTAAGATATTAAATAATTACACTCCGTCTTATATGTCAAATAAAATCAAATATCGCACGTATAATTATTAATTTCGCTCATCCCGAAATCTAGATCTCCCTAAACCGAAATAAATGCAAAAGAACATTCTTCTATAGGGGGCGACACAATATAACCAACTACCAGAACACATCCGAAATGTAACTACATTAAGATCCTTCCATACCCTGATAACTGTTATTTTTTCTTAACACACTTCTTTAAACTCAAATGATTTTGCATAATTGCGCATGTGTGTGTGTGTGTGTGTGTGTGTTGGTGTACGCATTTGATATTTTTTTGAATATTTTGTTACCTTGGTATTTAAAAAACTTGTATTTATGTTTTGTTCTATTCTGCTTTATGTACTGTTTATAAACACTGCTGAATTGGGCTATCCACCGATTTTTGTCTATGTACAAATATAAATATTTTACTTTGTATATTTTGCTATGTGTAATATTTTTATCTGAATTCGGAAATAAAAACAACAACAACAACAGTTAATAAATAATCAAATAAATAAATGACTAATATTCAAATGAATAGAGAGATAAATAATAAAAATATGGATTCACTAATGATTTAATTAATAAAGTTTTTAATAAATTAAATAAAATAACTAAACAAATTCACTTCTCTAGTAAATGCAATGATGATAAAGCGACAATAACGACCTTCATCCCAGAGTTTGTGTCCTTATAACTCGATTCAATTCGGGTTTTGTTAATAAATAAATAAATAAAGTATCTTACAAAGTGATTGCAGACAAGATTCCATGTTAACAAAATATAATAGATAACATAATTAAATCAACGTATACATTAAACATCAATTTCATGAATAAAGAGTTGATGAGCCTATAATACAGATTTTAGAATTAGACTTATGTATTGGATTAGGGAATACTATATAATAATAATAATAGTTAACATTTGTAATGCGCCATTTCTGTCAAAACAGACACGCCTGACGGATTTATGAGGAAATTCTAGATTGTGGGCGTATGTCTATCAAGTAATTCACGAAGGAAAGTAAAATGCCTATAGGTTTAAGATTAACATACTTCAGGACATAATTTTGCAATAATGATTACAATCAAAACATACTTTTTAACATGAAAGCAAGGTTACCAAAGTATATTACAGTAATAAAAGACACCTTCTTTTGGCTCAGGTGTTAAGACTCTTGCTCTATTTCTTTAAGGATGTCGCAAGCACATACCTGTGAGTAGTGTTTACAGGAGCAATCCAGGCAGACAACTCCCAGAGAGATTCGCCGCTCACTCCTGTCTTTTTTCTGGTGTCTCTAAATTTGATTTCTACCGCAAGAACTAGTGTTGCGTCACCGTTTGTCGTCACATTGCCTTTACTCCGTATGGTAGGTTTGACTTTACGCACGGTCACGTCTAGAATGAATCAGGATTTAAGAGATGGATTTGATGACTAGTTTATAAGTATCATGATACGAAAAAAGATGGGGGGGGGGGGGAATGAAAATACGTTAGATGTTGAAACATTTAAATTTGGCATGTCTGATATGAATAAGTCACTGCATTCAGTTTTATATGCATGTTACAGAGGAGGCGTCATTAGCGACGTTATAGTGCATCAGCCAGCAATTTGCATGGTCTTTGGCGTAGGAATGTGAGAGTAAAAAAATAAACATTGCGCCCATGGAATATGTTATTATGATGGTATTTGGCTAATTGCTTTCACCAGTTTATTAACCCTAGTACTAACGCAACCGAAATGACGACGTGTGTGTAAAGTGAAAGTTAGACGTTTGGAAAACACACAACATAATATACGCATCACTTCGGGAATTGAAGATGACGTGACCTTGAAAAAGAGAGGTCAACGAAAAGATGAGAACACAGCAGAAAACAAGGAAATATAAAGAGAGAAAATTAGAAAAAAAAAAGATCTAGAGAAGATCACATAGTGACATAGGGATATTTTTTTGTTACCCCCCCCCCTCCCCCTCTCGATTAACTTGGAAACCCCACATTTGTAACAAAGTAATAGTTGAAGAGTCTCGGAATCAGGCAATCTAGTTGGATCTATGTATTGTAGTAGTGAATTTCGCGACACAGTCCCACATAGGTGTGTTCATATGAGAGGGCGGGTGGGGGGGGGGGGGGCTATCAGAAGACTTACCGTACGGACAGGAAAGGCAGCATTCTCCTGGCCGTTTAAGGGGTTCAGCGCAGAATACCGGTCGACACGATTCAATATCGCATGTTGTAGTGCCGTTATCACACGTACAGGTTTTGCAAGGGCCTGTGTCCCACACTTCGCCGTGAAGAAACGGAAGTCCATGATATATACAAGGGAACCAAGGTTCACCGCTGCTAAGTGATACAGAAAAAGAAGAGTCTTCGAAAAGAAAAGTCAAGGAATAAATTGCAGAGAAAATTATTTGTTAGTTCTTTCGAACAAAATAAATAGGTGATCGTGTTCAATTCATATCAGTTCAATAAGGGTTTAATTTTGACAATTCTATATCCAAAAGCTGAAATGCACATCATTTACAATGTCTCAGTATCATTAATTTATCCATATTCCACATATTCTCCAAATTAATCAAGTTTAAGACAAATATTCACAACGATTTGAGAAGAAATATGGAGCATAATAAACAGATTGAGAACATCAACGTAAATTAAATATGTAGAGGGGTCTACTGAGAAGCTTATAGCTTGTAATATGTCGATCCCTGACTATTACAAAAAACAAATATTATATGGCTTAATTAAGCAAATTAACAAGAATAATAGAAAACTAAAACAACAAACACCATAATAAACACAGATGACGTTTACAGATACATTTACCGTACGAGTAAAGAGAGTCAATGAAATCAGTAATAAGTTTGTATATTTTGTTTTTAAATTACTTTATAGCATCATCAATTGCATTCAAAAGCATTCTTATAAAAATTATCATGTGCAATGTTTACGTTTGCCTGATGAAATAGATCTGACCTTTTTTCATGGATCAAATAAATTTTTGAAATATTCTATATTCTGTGGTGTTTTTTTCTATACATTATTTTTTTTTGTTGAGTTTTCGGTGACCAAATTATTTCAACATGTAGCAAAGATGGGAAGATGGGTAGGCCTCTAGTAATGATTTCATTAAAACGTGTTTGAAAATTTATTATCGTTCAAAGTCGAAGAATGATGATGATTCTCAGGGGTTTGAACACATCACATTAAGAGAAATACCTCATGCGATCAAAAGCATAAATACAAAATCGCATTCGCTTGAGAGAACAATGCTTGCGAAATATGTAAAAATCACAATATTTGTTTATTTTGTCAATACAAAATATAAAATGATACATGTACATGATTAAAATATATAATTTAGATATTTTTCCAGTAAATAAAACTGGGTAAAGATACACTGAATACTGATATTTTGAACCAACTATATATTACAAAAAAAATTCCCTACCAGTGTTTGAAAACAGGTGTATGAATATATTCATTTTACGATTGGGGGCTTACGGTAACACCAATTGGAAAAGGCTGTTACAAATATTCTTTCCTCAATAGAGCCCGCTCATGGGGCGTTCAGAGGAATTAAAGAAAGGAAAGGAAAGAGATGGTAGTTGAAATAATTTGTTATAAAACGTTTAAACGATTTTTTTTTTGTCGTTGTTCGAACAACAGAAATGAGTTAAAATGGAAGTAGAAAGGAAAAGGAAAGGACGGAAAAAGAAGCGTTTGAGAAGGTTGTGAGCAGATCACACACGTTGAAGAATGAAGAGTATAGCGTGTTGTTTTCCGTGAATACTCTCTAACCATGGAAATCTATACAGAGAACATCTGAATTTCAATTCGCATATGGGTTTCGGATGTTAAGTTCATTAAATGTCCCCTTTATTTTTTGACCAAACACATCATAAATTTTAACAGGTACACACGAGAAGGTATTTTAAATCCTATACGTTAAGATGCAGGCTGGATTAAATAAGATTGCGATGAAATAAAGAGAGAAATAAATAATTGCAATAAGTACATCAATTTAGAAACAGGCTATCATTTGTACTATTTAGCTTCATCTAATATCATTTTAATACATCAATTTCCAAACGCTCGCTCAAAGGTTTGATTAAAAGAAAGTCAAATCTAATTGCAAACTACTCTAGAAGATAGCAACAAAATCATTGAAGCAGACTGGTGGAAGTTTAAATGAAATTGGAGAAAAGATCAGAAAGTTAAATATTTTGGAAGTTGTTATACTATAAATATGAGCCCTTCAAATTTGGTGAATCGGTAATTTCTCCAACACAAAAAATGAAGAAAAAAAAACAAAACAGATCGTTATTTCTTTTTAGAGAACCTGTGCTAGTAATTATGTTATCCATAATATATTGTTAGTATTGCCCCAAGAGAGAAGGCGCTAAGGAGAAAACAAAAATTGATCATAATTTTGTACACGATAAACGGGAGAGTTATCCGCGACTAAGTCAAAACCCAGTGACCAAATTGCCAATTTTAGATTCGCATAGATATGGTGATCTCATATTTCAAACATTAATAACTTTCTTATTGTTGATCCGATTTAAGTAAAACTTTTGCCATTCTGTTTCTCTTATTTCCTGTCTGTGATGAAAATGAACTAATTACGAAGGTTGATCCGATTAAACGGAATTTCAGCCATTGATTTGGGGAGTTGTTGGAAGTTTGGAAAGTAAAATGTTGCTTGAGAGTTGGGTATTCATTCTCGTTAAAACGGAGTGAATAACGCAAAAGCTTTGATCGGTCATGCAGTCGAGGAATGTACAACTGTAAACTCGTTTGTCTAAAATCTCGCTAATGAGATGGCTGTCAACGGTTTTCTTATATTGGTAATATTCCTTCGATTCAACATCAGAAGATTTGGTAATGAAAAATTGATTGTATGATGGTGTGTTTTTACCTGACAGCTAAAAAAGCATGTGTATACTTGTAAGTAAGTCATCGGGACCGACACCCCTAAGTCCCCTTAAAGCGGGACTGCACTTCTTGTAGCTACTTAATTCCACCCTCTATACAGCAAACAATGTCTAAGCGGTACCCGTTGGTCCCCCATGATCTTATGTTAATTGAGAGCTGATTTTATGAGATAACCACCTGTCAGTGACCATGCATGGAGGTCTAAATCCCTCCTGGCCAAGCTAGTGCAGACAGGATTTAAAGCATCTCCACGAGGTTAAGTATGGAAGATAATATCTGAAGTAGATATCGATGAACGATGAAACGATGAATCAAATAGCACTGTGATATAATAACCATGACATGTATACTAGCTGTATAATATAGTTATGAAAGACTTACCTTGGGAAGAGGCATGATGCACCACGAGCACCAGACTTCCAAATACAAGACAAGCAAGGTACCAAGAACGATTCATCATCATTTGGAGTGTTTTGACAACAATTGATTTAAGCCCAGAGATACTGAAGGTTTAAATAGACAGATCGCCTGCTTTTATATTCATGAAGTTTCCTTGATAAACTTTCTTTCCCAAAATACCTTCTTAGAACAATGGCCAGAAATGGATACGGTAGCTTAAAGGCATAATCCAGACGTAAAAAGACTAACCATGAAGAAACAAGTCGTGAATAAGATTAAAATAAAAATCGCTAAAGATGGTCACTTTTAATGATCGTGAACAATATGGGCAATTTCACTACCCTCTTATAATGTATAAAGAGAACGGTTTATGATCATGTAATAGTGTCATTGTCATGTTTTAACGTTTTAACACTTTGTTCGAAAGGCTATTGACATTGCAAAAGATTGGTTTTGAAAGGCTTTGCGCTAGTTTGAGCTTTACAAGGTAAGTATTATGTTGTTATTGTTGTTTATGTAGTCATTGATCATAGCTTTTGAAGTTACATGTATTACATTATCTTACGATTCCGATGCAGTCTATTTACATTTACAACGGACGATTAATGACTTAAAATACCTTTAATATTATTCTGTTATAGGGCAAATTAATCAATAACTCAAGGAAATTGGTATCTCGTTGTCCGGATGTTCCTTGTGGATTTTGGAGCAGGTGTATGTTCGTATATATAAGGAAATATTATTTTCTGAAGTTTGTACAAAATTTCTTCTATTGTTTGTTTAACCTGAACTATTACTCATTTACAAAAATGCCGACAAACTTTTTGATCCACATAAATCTCTCCATTCTCTTCATCTATGATCATTATTTCTTTATTGCAAAGAAAACTTTTAGATGGATTTTAAATACAAGTCTGCTTTAATACTATTTTTCTCCTCTCCCTATGAGTATATATACATAAACTATCAATCTCTGTTTGCTACATGTTGTTTCATATGAAACTATAGTTTGTACAATAATCTGCGGGTGAAAAGCGTCAGTTTCATTTATATATATAATTACAAATTTCTTATGTTTTGTATTGTTTTTAATTTCTTCTGTATTTCATTATGTGAATAAAAAAATGCTTGGCCAATACTAAACAAATATAATCAGGAATGAGATATAACATGAAATAAACCACTCATGATATTGATTTTGATAAAGATCATATGAATGCAATATACTTACACACGCACATTTGTTAGAATCACATATTTTGATTGACATGTGATGTATTTTGTCATCTAACACCCGAACCATAGGTTCGCCCATAACAAATTTGGTATTAAAATGTGCGGGAGACATGGGGAAACACTTATGAAATTTTAGCGCCAAAGGTTCAGCGGTTTTGATGCAGCGGCAGAAATTCGACAGGGAGGGGGCATTATGCCCCCCCGGCCTTATTAGGGTTAAGGAAATCTTACTCCAGGAGATAACTAAAGGTATTCTGAGATATTTATTGTATTCTGGCCTAATAATCTACAAGATTCCAAACCAAAATGTACATTACGAGAGTGGTATAAATTTAGCAGAATGCAGTGTTTCTCAGCACGAGTGTATGTGTGTGCGTGTGTGTGAGGGAGTGAGAGTGGGATATATGTGCGTTATGGAATAAGAGAGGGAGAGAGAGAGAGAGAGGCCATGACTCATGAGTCGACATGAGGAAACATTTTTGCCAAGTCAGACAAGGAAGGTAAATTAATCAGACTTTTTGATGCAGACGAAATTTACCCGGACACCGTAACAATCCCAGTTGCGTCAGAACAGGTGCCTACTCCAGGGTCTTGGCGGAATGAAGACACACTGATTTTCTGCTCCGTTGTCTGGGTAACCGGTCTTCCAGGCTTCATAATCGAATGCAGATTTATAAGTTCATCTACAGGACGAGCCAGATCGCTGGAGACCAATCCACGTTCCCTGTCATGAAGATGATGGGACTATACTGGATGACACCACCTGCAATATAAAATAATATATTTGGACATCTCGCTATACAAATGACTGAAAGTATACACAAATGATACATTCCGGCACCTTCATACCCGAATATGAGGACCTGTAGGCATCACCTTGCACGGGATTATCCTCTTCCTGAACAGCGAGTTTAGCCAGGGAAAAAAAACACTCTCATCATTGGATTTTTATATAGATATAATGGATAATTTTTAATGGATATATATTCGAGTACTCTTCTGCAAAAGCAGGCCTGAAATCATCCCGATTCTAAATTCTGCGACAGAGCGAAGCGAGCGAGTAAATAAGACACTAACTTTATTGTCTATAAAATGTTATTTCCTTATCAAACACACACTTTCGGGTTTGCTGACGCTCGAATATGACTATCTTTGAGCATCTGGCTGAAAAAAAAATGAGGTGATGGTCGCCCGGAATATCAGAACTTTAAAAATCTTTTGCTGCATCCCAAGCGATGACTTGTAGCATCTTAAGGTGCCGCGGAGCACCGGTAGCCGAAAAACGCTGGTCCAAGGCATTTCAACATAGCGTCCCATATGCGTTACTAAGAAAATTAGATCTTAAAGGGCAATTCCACTCCAAAAATAAATTACTTTCAATAGAAGCATAAAAATCAGAAAAATCAATAAAACAAAATTTGAGCAAAATCGGATATCTAATAAGAATGTTATGAATTTTTGAAAAATTCTGTAAAACTACGGAACAATGAAAATCACAAGACAAATTGGAAATTTACTCATGAGTCTGTGACGTCATATCCTCACTATCCACTAATTGTTTTCTTTATATTGATGATATAAATTTCCTATTTTCCCCCTAAAAATCTTTTTTCTTCACACCAGCATCCAAGTTAGATTGATAGTAATATGATTTTGTGTGGATACACCAATATAGAGTAATTTTTTTTCAGTTGAATCATGAAAAATGTAACTTTTGATAAACTATTTAGATAATTCAATAATAATGAATAGACTAGACAATACTCAGAAAATTCATACAAGATTTTGTGCAATGTCATGTACGCAATATGATACAAATCATAAAACCTGGGCAAAGGCATGGGGAAATCAAGTTTTTGGGGATAAAAATAGAAATTAATGGGATTAGACTATATAAAGCAATCGATAAATAGTGAGGACATGACGTCACAAACTGATGAGCAAATTGGCAATTTGTGTAGGGATTTCCATTGTTCTATAGTTTTACATACTTTTTCAAAATTTCATAACTTTCTTATAAGTTATCTAATTTTGCTCAAACTTTTTTAGATTGGTTCGGCTGATTTTTCTGCTTCTATTGAAAGTAAGTTATTATTGGAATGGACTTGTACTTTAACGGCATATAGATTTTTTAAACAAATAATTCAGAAATGTTCGTCAACGGATGGAACAAAATATAACTTTGACTGGCCTAACTATTCCTCACCGTGCTTCTTAACATACATCGTCACAATGGACACTTTCTTTGATTTTTCAATGTTTTTTTTTCAATCTAAGATGTACATTGAGACCACCGGAGGAGAAAAATATCCACACCTAAGCATTTCCTTTACCATGCCAAATTGCTGATAACTTCTGCCAGGTTATAATATTATATTATGGGTTTCATATGCAGGTTTTTAATCTTTTAATGTACACTTCAGCCTAATGGCTGCAACACGTATCATTATGTTTCAGAATGGGTACAATTTCGTTAATCAACTTTACCAGCGGCTTTTAATTCTTTTTTAATCAGGTGCTCTATTATCCTTAACATCATCAACACAATTGTCTCTTTTGTTTCCGTGTTTAACGGTAAAGTTTGAATATTTTACATTAACTGAAGATTTTTTCGGAACTCTCCCTGACTATCTAGCTTCGGCTAAACCAATGTTTCATTTGTACAAAGAAGCTGCGTACATTTCCCCGTTTTGCATAAAGAAATAAATGTAGGAATGATACGTGATGATTTTTTTTTTAAAGCCTGATGTTAATGATGTGCAAGGCCAAAGTGACCACGGTAACTACAAGTATTTACCAATCAATTAAGTGGAAAACAACATTATAAAACGTGTCACATTTGAGCCAATGCGCTGACCTTGAACTATGAAAGTCATTTAACAAAACAGCCTGTTGTTTTTCTTACCATGTAAAATTATATTGTACCAAATGAAAAGGGGAATACAATGATGTAGGATTTAGAAAATAATTCCTGATTATGTAATAATGTCATTGCTCTGTTTGAAAGTTTCGAAATTTGGCACGAAAGGCTATTGAAATGGGTATTTCGTTGTCCGGATGTTCTTGTGGTTTTTGGAGCAGGTGTATGTTCCTATTTTGAGGAAGAATGATTTTCTCATGTTTTTACAAGTTTTCTTCTATTGTTGGTTTAACCTGAAGTATTCGTTGTTTACACAAATGAAAACAATTCTCTTTATTGTGCTTTCTATATCTCATCCATTTTTCTCCGACTTCTTCTTTCCTTCCCTCTATTTCACCAACTCTCTCACCAATAAATCCTTCGAATCTCTTTCCGAATTCTCTTCATCTATTGGTAAGATCTTTAGTGCAACCAAAAATTAATGTTAGATTTTAAATAAAAATCCTAAATCTAAGATCTCAAATCTTGCAGGTCATATTTTGCTCCTATTGCTTCTCGTACATAAGCACCAATCTTTGCCCCTCTCTTTTAAATTGCTTATTAATTATTTTTCATCTACCTCATCCCCGTTCATTTTATTCAGATATTTCAATATAAGCGGATATCCACAGACAGAAATGAGGGGTTTGAAATCAGCTTAAAGCTTAAAATGGACAATTTCACTACATTTATTGTTTTGCATATATAATTTTGTTTGGATTATTTAATAATGTCACTGTGACGTTTGAACTGTTCAGTATTCTGCACATATATAAGGCTATTGAAATTGCCAGAGTTAGGATTTTGAAAGTTTTTGCGATCGTTTTGAGCTTTACATGTTTATTCACTAGTAACGTATCATGTTGTTGTTGTTGTTTCAGTCCATGAGCGTAACATTTGAAGTTACATGTATTATATTATCTTACAAACAGTCTATGTTCATTTCCAGCGGACGATAAAGGGCGCTAAATCAATAAACCAAGGAAATGGGTACCTCGTTCTTTGGATTTTTCTGTGCTTTTTGGAGCAGGTGTATGTTCCTATATTGAAGGAAAAATAAGTATTCCTCGTTTTCATAAATGACGAAATTTCTCTTCGACGTTCTTGTTATGTCTCATCCATTCTTCTCCGATCTTTTCTTTCCTTTCCTCTTTTTCACGAACTCTCTCACCCACAAAATCTCTCCATCCTCTTTCCAATTCTCTTCATCTATTCTCATTATTTATTTATCGCAACTAAAACTAAAGGTTGGATTCCAAATAAAAATCTGAAATCTAAGATCTAAAATCTCTCAGGTCATAATTTGCTTTCATTTTGACTTCCTACGTCTTTCTTCTTTATTAATCACCAATCTTTCACCCTCTCTAATGCTCACTAATCGTCCTCCTCTTCCTACGAGTCAAACAAAAACTCTTAATCTCTTGCGAAATCTCTGTCAATAACCCCATCTCTCTGTCGTTTTATTCCGATATGTCATAATGCTTTACATTAATATAAAACGTAATTTTGATGAAATAGATTTATCTTGGTTAAAAAAAAGGCGATACTGGTATAGATAAAACTACACAAATACCTACACACCTCAAGGATATGATTTTTGCAATACAAATATAATTTGTTGAAAGATATTCAAAAGATTGATATAACAAGTCATTTAAACTCCAATATCTCCTAAGGAATATTGTGCACTTCTCATATCTTCCTAGTTTTATATCGTGAAATATTATATAATAAATTTACCATTTGAACATCTTTTATTGTACATTACAATATAGGTCTCTTTAAAAATCGATTAACAGAAAATTAAAGCAGGCTTTTTACAGTAAAAAGAACTGTCTTTGGAAATTTGAAGAAAATAAATAAAAATAAACATAGGTACTACGTTAAAGCAGGAAGCTTTAATGGTTAAAGGAAACCTATCCCCGGGAAATAACTTATAAAGGTATTCTGAGATATTTATTGTATTCTTGCCTACTAATCTACAAGATTCCTAACCAAAGTGTATGAGAGAAGTATAAACTTAGCATAATGCAAAGTTTCTCAGCACGACATGGGCATCTCCCTTTTTTGATAACGTGACGTACGATGCGAAGTCCTTTATCAAGTTATTATATTCACATTTTGTGCATATTTTCAATCAAAGGTTGTTCTTGACAAATTGAAAACTTGCCCCACATTTACCCGCGACATAGCAATAAATAATATATGCCGACTGTATTCCGAGTATTTTAGTTCATTCATTATTAATTCCAAGTTAATGGAATTACTCGTTACTAGGTCCCAAGAAAAGAAACATCCTACTTCCACACGACCAAACCTAAATATAAGCTACCAACTATTAATTATAAAAAAAAGCAAATAAACTTTCTTCTACTTTTAGGATTTCTTTTTACACTTCTTCAGACGTATACAACGCAACCGCAAGACGGATATGCTTTATTAAAGGTAATATCGATATTAAAATTAAATATGGTGATATAAGTCATTAAATATGGTTCGGAACACGAAATCTAAATCTGATTTCGTGGAAGTCTTAGCCTTCGTGGTTTAAATGGGTCTTTCCATAATAAGAAGTCTCAGCAAATCTCATGAATTCTCAACAGAAAAAAGTGAATTCCAAGGGAGATAAACATCGATCGAGTTTACCATTAAGAGCTTGCCAACAAGTATTTCAATAGGCATATCTGGAGTTCTGGTCTTATGTTGCGTGTTCAATATTCTCTTACAGAGGGGGGGGGGGGGGGGGGGGGGGGTAGGGGGTGGGCACAAGTCCGAAAAGCCTCTTACAAGCACACACCACAAATATGACTATTCGATTTGTTTTCTCTATTTACTTGGCAAGGGGGAGGGGCCCTTTTCCCCGGTGCCCCCTGATTCCACCACTGGCCCTCCTGATCGTTTTGAATGACCAAATATGAGTTTCAATAAATGCATTTTGTTAACAAGTTTTACTCTTAGTCCTATTTGAGATATCACGACTTTGAAAAAATATCATTTCCTGACCAATAAGCCAGTTTTGTAGATATAATCTGTGCACTGGCAGATAAACGTAATTTGTACCAACATTGTAAAACCAATTGACGAAAGTTATGTATTAATCATTCGTTGATGCACCGACGGCAAATTCAAAGGAACACTGGCGGAATTGTTCTTTTCAATACATCAAACAAAAGGTATTCATGAGCGACATCTATGACTTTGGCGGTGATAATTTTAAAATGCACGAAGTGGGATTACTCCATTGGTAAAAGATCTAAGGAAATCTGGGGTCATTATTATTATGTGCTTACTACGAACTGTTCTATTTTGCGGAGATGGTTGGCCTTAAATACATTTTTTTCTTCCAAGAAAAATAGAGCACAGAAATCCTGATATTCTCTGGTTTATGCATTCATTATAAAATTATTTTGTCGAAATCATCTAGTGGAAATCAAAATTTATCGGGGTTTCAAATTTCTTTTGAAAAAGTGTAGAACTAAATGCAAGATCTTAAAGCCTCCACAACAGTACCCCCTTCCCAAATTATAATGTAGAACCGCTCACGCCCTTATAAACAATGATAACACTAATGGTCTAGTTAAGTCCGACTATTTAACCTACCCTATAAGCATGGTGTCCCCCTTCCCTGTCAGTCGCCCTTTACCCTGGCCCCCATAGTTTGGCCTACTTCCTACCAGTACATAATGAAATGCAGCCAATCGATGGTGTAGAGCTTTCCGGGTAACTGCTAAAATTGAAAGGACGACCATCGTTTGTTACTGCATTTCTTCCACGTTTCAGCTCAACACAGACGTTGGCCTCGTCGCAGTTAAAAGTGGAAGCAACGAAGGGATACACGACGTCCCGAAAGATGAATTGATCTCCTTCGATGTACCTCTGCGATGCTTGATCAACATTGAGAACTTGCTCGGTGAAACCTATCCTGGTGTGACTGAGAGAGAACAAAGTGAATGCAAAATGAACAGTTCACATATTGACTTGTATTATTGTTATATAAGATGATTGCATGCATCTATTGTCTTGATTTCCGCAAGGGCTACAGTGATTAACTTCGCATTTCCCATCCCAGGCTTGGATGTTTTCAAGATATCAACAATTAATAACTAAACAAATAAATTAATGAATAATATATAAATGAATAGATAAATAGATAAATAAATAGATGAGTTAACTAGTGATTTAATCAATAAAATTATTAATGAATGCAATATATAAACTATCTAAACAAATAATGACCTTCATTTCCGAGTTTTTGTCCTTATAACTCTATTCAATTCGGGTTTCATTAATGAAAACATTTTTTGTTAAAGGTAAAGACCAGTAATGGTCATGCGATTGCATTGTGAAAGAAACGTTGTGGAATCGATCAGAAAAGGTCGATCATCTAGCATCTAGCATCTGCAAGGTTCTGGAATCATCAAAATGATAAGAAATTTGGCTCATTCTTCGTAAAGTTACAAGCACTATACACAGAAAGATGTATATGGGACTACCCTATCTCTCTCACCAGACCATGAGAGAAATAAATTTACCAAATATATGAATTAGTAGGCGGTTTCCCGGCAAATTTTTTATCATCATGTATTAGTCAAAACATATTCTTTCACATGATTGGTAATGAGAGCTTCCATTTCATTTTTTGAAATTGGGGCGTTGCCAATACTGGTCTTTACCTTTAAAGTATGATACATGATTGTAGTCCAAAGAGTTAAAATACCATGTTTACAATACAAAATGTATAACATAAATAAATAAACGTAAACAATAAACTTCAAATTCATGAATAAAGTGTTGATGAACCAATAAAATAGATAACAGAATATAGGAGAATATTTAAGAATAATAATGATAATAAAATTAATAATAATAGTGAGCAGTTGTGCGTAAACTGTATAATTGTGAGCATACATCTATCAAGTAGTTCAAGAAGAAAAGTACAATACATAAAAGTTATTTAACATACTTCAGGACAAAATGTTGTAATAATATATTTAAAATATCATTTTGAACATGAAAGCAAAATTTCATACGCATAGTATACAGGTTGTTGTTGCTAATAGACAAATTACATTAATTTAAAAAATAAAAAAGATTCTGGCGCAGGTTTTAAGACTCTTGTTCTGTTTCTGTAATAATGTCGCAAGAGCATACCTGTGAGTAGGATTTACAGGAGCAATCCAGGCAGACAACTCCCAAAGAGATTCGCCTCTCACCCCTGTCGTACTTCTGGCATATCTAAATGTGACGTCTACCGCAAGAACCAGTGTTGCGTGACCGTTAGTTGTCACGTTGCGTTTACTTTGTATGGTGGGTTTGACTTTATGTACTCTCACGTCTGGTATGAAACAGGATTTAGAAATAAATTTGATGACTAGTTTATAATTATCATTATACGAAAAAAGAGGGGGGGGGGGTGGTGAATAAACGTTTGATGCTGAAAAATTTGAGTTTGGCATGTTTGATTTGAATGAGTCACAGTATTCAGTTTTATATGCCTGTTGCAGAAGAGGCGTCATTAGTGACGTAATACTGCGCAATTTGCGTGGTTTTGGGGTAAGCAATTTTAGACTGACAAAATAGACAGAATGCCAATGGCATTTGATAAATGGTCTTTGGCTAATTGCTTTCACCAGTTTGATTAACCTCAGTAATAACGCAGTTGAAATGACGACACGTGTGCAACGGGAAAGTTAGAAATTTGGAGAACATACAACATAATACGCATCACTTCGAAAAAAAAGAGGATATAAACTTGAAAAAAGAGGTCAACGAAAACAAGAGAAAATAGCAGAAAAATAAGCAGATATATAAACAGCAAAGTAGAAAAAAGGAGCTGGATAAAAGCACAAAGGT
>JAVYIG010007035.1:0-108147 GCA_035222895.1 Strongylocentrotus droebachiensis | reverse complement strand
TTGTTGATTATGGCACTTCGGCCCGCATGCTGTAAACTATACATGCGTTCGATGGATGCATAGCCGTATAGTCGTATAGTTGTATGGTTGTATAGTTGTACAGTTTCCTGCGTTCTGATTGGTTAAAACCATACATCCATCGAATGGATGTATGGTTGTATAGTTGTCATGTATATGGCATGTTCCGCCTATCGGGCGGAACATGCCATATACATGTACATGTTTTGTGAGGAGAGAGGGGGAGAGAGAAACCACTGCACGAGCAGCAGTTGTTTTGTGAGGAGAGAGGGGGAGAGAGAAACCACTGCACGAGCAGTATAGTTGTTTTGAGAGGAGAGAGGGGAAAGAGAAACCACTGCACGAGCAGTAGTTGTTTTGTGAGGAGAGAGGGGGAGAGAGAAACCACTGCACGAGCAGCAGTTGTTTTGTGAGGAGAGAGGGGGAGAGAGAAACCACTGCACGAGCAGTAGTTGAAACCCGAGCTTTATAGACGTATAGTCTACGGAAGCGTTAAAGTGCCATTCTACTTGACGACATGACGAGATATTTCATCTTGTCAAGTCGACTTAATATCCATATCATGTCGACATGTAAAGATATTTAACCTACCATGTCGACTTATCAACTTTTATTAGTCGACATGGCGAAATAAATTATCTTGCCAAGTCGACTTCACAAAAAGTTCATGTCGTCATGGCGACATAAGTTATCTTACCAAGTCGACTTCTAAAAAAATACATGTCGTCATGGCGACTTATATTATCTTACCAAGTCGACTTCCCAAAAAGTAATGTCGACATGGCGAAATAAATTATCTTGCCAAGTCGACTTCACAAAAAGTTCATGTCGTCATGGCGACATGTATTATCTTGCCAAGTCGACTTCACAAAAAAGGTTCATCTCGTAATAGCGACATAAATTATCTCACCAAGTCGACTTCCAAAAAAGTATATGTCGTCATGGCGAGATATGTAGTGTGACGACTATTTCATGCAGCGCGCGTATATGGCAAGCCCTTTGTGTAAAAACCAGATAAACTCTGTTTTTCTCAGATAAACTCAGTTTATCAGAAAAACTGTGTTTATCAATGATAAACTCAGTTTATCAACAGATACACAGAGTTTATCAACTGATACAGGAGTTGTTCCACGTGAATGGAAAAAGGCTCAGGTAGTACCAATATTCAAAACTGGAGATATTTCTTCTTTGAATAATTACCGCCCCATTTCAATATTACCTATCGTGAGTAAAATTATAGAAAGGGCCGTCCACCAACAACTCAGTGAATTCTTGGACGTAAATCAATTATTACACCCTAATCAGTCTGGTTTTAGACCTAAACATTCAACAGCTACTGCCCTTGCAAAACTTGTAAATCAATGGTCGTTGAATATTGATAACAAAGAAATTTTTGTCTCCGTCTTTCTTTCTTTTTCTCTTTAACATACTTTTTAAAAAAGGAGGGGGGGGGGGGGCTCGAGCCCAGCCACTTTGCAGACCATGACATAAAGGCTTCTAAATAAGCGTATTTTCGCCTGACTGTAATTTGGGAATTTCTTATTTTCCAACAAACGCATAAAAAGGTATGACTTACAAAAAAATGGAGAAAAAATGCCGGAAAATCATGTCACAACATTAACATTTGTAAATCACTTGTTTCGAATAAGAAATACACCACCCCCCCCCCCCCCCATCACTACGCCAGCGTTCAGGGGCTCATGTCTTCTCACCCCTATAACAAAAAACAGACACGCTTTCCCATTCTCTTACAATATGTCCACGATATGCGCGTATCGCTATTATAAAAACCTCCATTGATATAGGTGGCATGCGCAATTTTTAGGAAATTTAATTCCTTTTCTTTGAATGGAATTTTATATGTGATTTAATTCTGGTTTTTATTATTGTTATGTACTTTTGGGTTAAAAATACAACCATCTTTACTCCTTTACTGCTTTTTTTTTTTTTGGAGGGGGGGGGGGGGCGTTTTGGGGGGGCAAAATGCGTTTTGCCCCCCAATTTTTGTGATTGGGGGGGGGGGGGGCAACTGCCCCCCCCCCCTGCCACCCCACTTCCGGCGCCTATGAATAAATAAATAAACTGGGTTTTTCTGATAAACTCTGTTTATCTGATAAACTCTGTGTATCTGTTGATAAACTGAGTTTATCATTGATAAACACAGTTTTTCTGATAAACTGAGTTTATCTGAGAAAAACAGAGTTTATCTGGTTTTTACACAAAGGGCTTGCCATATACGCGCGCTGCATGAAATAGTCGCCACACTACATATCTCGCCATGACGACATATACTTTTTTGGAAGTCGACTTGGTGAGATAATTTATGTCGCTATTACGAGATGAACTTTTTTTGTGAAGTCGACTTGGCAAGATAATACATGTCGCCATGACGACATGAACTTTTTGTGAAGTCGACTTGGCAAGATAATTTATTTCGCCATGTCGACATTACTTTTTGGGAAGTCGACTTGGTAAGATAATATAAGTCGCCATGACGACATGTATTTTTTTAGAAGTCGACTTGGTAAGATAACTTATGTCGCCATGACGACATGAACTTTTTGTGAAGTCGACTTGGCAAGATAATTTATTTCGCCATGTCGACTAATAAAAGTTGATAAGTCGACATGGTAGGTTAAATATCTTTACAAGTCGACATGATATGGATATTAAGTCGACTTGACAAGATGAAATATCTCGTCATGTCGTCAAGTAGAATGGCACTTTAACGCTTCCGTAATAGTCGTATAGTTGTATGGTTGTATGGTTGTATAGTTGTATAGTTGTTTATTATGGCACTTCGGCCCGCACGTTGTAAACTATACATGCGTTCGATGGATGCATAGCCGTATAGTCGTATAGTTGTATGGTTGTATAGTTGTACAGTTTCCTGCGTTTTGATTGGTTAAGACCTTACATCCATCGAATGTATGTATGGTTGTATAGTTGTCATGTATATGGCATGTTTCGCCCGCCATATCCGCCCGCCATATGCACCGCCCATTACGGGTGTCTCTATTCTCATGTTGTAATTGCGAACCCACGCCAAGGATTTAAAGGGCATTGATTGTTTTCCCAGAGTTTTTAAATTTAAGATCGTGGATTCATTTTATGAATTTCAATTAAAAGGGATTTGTTATTATTTTTGTTTATATAGTAAATAAGTTAGGTAGGCCTAGGGGGGAGGGAGGTGGTGGGGGGGGGGGGGTAAGAGGACATTTTTTATTTGTTTTTGGTCTAAAAAAAAAATCGTAACGACTCAGCCAACCGCTGAATAAGCGGGGGGGGGGGGATAAGAGGGCACTTTTTTTTGGGGGGGGGGGGGGGTCAAGAAATTTTTTATTTTTTTAATTTTCTCCGTTGGGGGGGGGGGGGGGGCACGTCCCTGTTTTTCAGTACATTTTGGGGGAATTTATGGCTGATTTTAACATATTTTTTTGGCCGGGGGGGGGGGAGGGTACGTGCCCCCTGTGCCCCCCCCCCCTGGATCCGCCACTGCCATACTTTCTATTGATGTGCCAAAATTCATTCCCCTACCATTAACGGTTTTCAATTTAGGCAGACTTGAAAACACAAAAAAAAGCTTAAGGGTGCTTTAAAATATGAAGTTTTAAGAGTTTAGAGCCTTTTTCAAATGCCATTTAAAATTAATTTAAATGGATTTGATGGTCCAAACTTACAGAAATGATTAAGCTATATACATACCCCAGATATGCCGAAATTCAGCCCCACTTCATAGATACTCTTAAATCTAGCAATGTTTCAAAACCCATGAAAACTTGTTCCGGCGACGCAAAAATAGCCATTATGTCACACGCATCAAAATGGGCTTCATTTAATTATTTGAAAAATTCCACCAAAAAAAATATTTGTCTAAAGAACCTGGAAAAAAATAGGCATGTAGAAATCCATACAGAGAACAGATTTCTTGAAAAGAAAGGTGATTCATCAATTAATTACAAAATTATGTCACCTTGAAAATGGCTAATTGTCAGTTATAGCCTAATTACGCAAAATTTGACCATTTCGTCTCTTATGTAAGTGGCCGTATTTTCAAAAGTACTTATTCAAATTTGACAAATGAGGTATCAAAACTCCTCTTTCCATGTGCTCTAAAATGAAATTGGCAGGGGAAATGAAATGTAGATACTTTCAAACTTTAGCTGTGATACCTAATTTTACCCCGGTCCCCAACATTAAAAAATCCTCTGGACGGCCATGCATTATGGCTCAATGCATGGGCACACAGAAGATTTTTTTATGTTGGGGACCGGGGTAGAATGCAATACATTATTGAAAATTTATTGCATTTTCTTTTTTTTTTTTAATTTATGGAAACTGCCCCCTACCCTAGCCCCTGCTACGTACAGTCATGGTTCAGTGACAAAGCAATGGCCTCGTAAGTGTGAGGCCCCAGGATCAACACCGTGTCGATGTGCTATATTAGTGCCCTTTTGTGAGGCATTAATCCTCATTACTGTCATTTATGACTTAAGGTCATAGGTCCCCTAGTTGATAAACATAGTAGCATAACAGACATGCTTTAGCAGTCACGCAAAAGACATATTGGCAAATTATTATTCAATAAAATCTGAGACTGTATACTATTATCTAGATCTAGTATTTTTAAATTATTTTTAAAATAATTCCATAAATTGGGATAAAAAAAAATATTCCACCGTTATGAGCAACAGTGTATTTTAATGCAGGCGGCGCGTAGCTATGATTTTATTTTAGGGAGGGGTGGGTGAAAGGCCTCCCGCGCAAAGCGCGGAAGCTTAGACGATTCATTAAATTATTAGGAAAAGTTGACGATTCGTTTTACCGTTCTCGACTCTTAATCCTTGTCTGAATGAATCCCCTCTTTGCGCGGAAGTTTTGACGTTTCATTAAGTTATTATAAAAAGAAGACGATTTGTTGTTCCGTTCTCTACTCTTAACCCTAATAATTGTCTGAATTCGGTTTCTCCCCCTCCTGCGCGAAGCGCGGAAGCTTTGACGTTTCATTAAATTATGAGAAAAAGCAAACGCTTCGTTGTACTGATCTCGACTCTTATCTGAATTCAGTTCTCCCCCTCCTGCGCAAAGCGCGGAGGCGTAGACGTTTAAATAAATTAGGGACTTTTAGATTCGCACCAAGACAATAGGTCTATGCTACGATCGACGTCCTTTTAATGCACTGCCTTGAATGGACGTCACACGTACCAGTCCACGCAAATCTAAAAGTCCCTATTATTAGAGAAAGAAGACGATTCGTTGTACCGTTTTCGACTCTTAATCATTAAGCCCTAATCGTCTGAATGCAGTTTCCCCCTCTCGCGCGAAGCGCGGAAGCTTTGGCGTTTCCTTAAATTATTAGAGAAAGAAGACGATTCGTTGTACCGTAATCGACTCTTAATCCTTGTCTGAATTCAGTTTTCCCCCTCCATCGCGAAATCTTGGACGTTTCCTTAAATTATTAGGGAAAGCAGACGATTCGTTTTACTGTTCCCGACCCTTAATCCTTGTCTGAATTCAGTTTCCCTCCTCCCGCGCAAAGCGCGGGAGGTTTGATGTTTCACATAATTATTATAGAAAGAAGACAATTCGTTGTACCATTCACGACACTTAAAGATAAAGACCAGTTATGGTCATGCGATTGCATTGTGAAAGAAACGTTGTGGAATCGATCAGAAAAGGTTGATCATCTAGCATATAAGTATTGGTGTGTACTGCAAGGTTCTGGAATCATCAAAATGATAAGAAATTTGGCCCAGTCTTTGTAAAGTTACAAGCACTGTACACATAAATATGTGTATGGGACTACGCACACGTGCGCGACACGTGCGTTTATCTCTCACAGTCCAATATATAAACTAATTTACCAAATATATCAATTAGTAGGCGGTTTCCCGGCAAAATTTGTATCATCATGTATTAGTCACAACATATTCTTTCTCATGGGTGGTAATAAAGAGCTTAACCCTTAACCCTGATTGTTTGAATTCAGTTCCCCCCACACGCGCGAAGCGCGGAAGCTTTGACGTTTCCTTAAATTATGAGAGAAACCGTACTCAACTCTTAATCCTTGCCTAAACGAAGTTTACCCCACCCGCGCGCAAAGCGCGAAAGCTTTGACGTTTCACATAATTATTAAAGAAAGAAGACGATTCGTTGTACCATTCATTCGCGACACTTAACCCTAATTATTGTCTAAATTCAGTTTGGCCGCTCGTCAAAGAGGAATATGGCGGGCGTGCGGTTGCGCGCGTGGACCCTAGGAAGGCGATGTATTGGGGTGGGGCATGCACTAATGTGACGTTTAAGTTCTCGATAGCTGCGTAGGTTAGGTAAACTTGCATATAATAGATAGATACATAGATGTATATAGTAAATAATAAAATAAGTTCTAATTTTTCTGTTGTGCGTTATTTCCCTTTTGTCTTGGCATAATATTAAGGTTTGCTGCACATTCTATGCACTCATACTTTATAATCATAACAAATGAGGCATCATTGTAAAGGGGGATGAACGGGCCCTGGCTTCAAAGATATACGAACATCAAATATGATGATTTTGAAAATTATGCAACAATTCCTACCAACAAACATTAGTACATCCAGGTCGCCTCGCCCTGCCACAATCAATCATGTCACCTTTGTTAGATCGGAATGAATCTGAGAAATAAATCCTCAATACACAGCTTTTTATCAAGGCAATCTTAACAAACAAAAAAATAATTACCTTACAGGCACCAGTGTAATTAAATATATATATCCTATATCTGTGTGTGAATATATTTGTATAACTTTGTTTCTCTACACCTGTTTTTGTCATGACAGCTCATTAACACTTGCTGGTGAAGTTGATGCCAGTATTTAGTACATGTGTATTCATGTATCTATAGCTTTGTCGTAGTATTCATTTAAACACATCTGAAAACTATTCATGTTTGACACTTGACAGAAAGACCTAGCTGCCAGTGCTATTAAAGCCCAAGCAGAGGCGGCCCTCCGGGGGGGGGGGGGGCACAGTGCCCCCCACTTTTTCAGATACCCCAAAAGTGCCCCTTTTTACATAGGAAAAGTGCCCCTCTTATTTTGTAAGAAGTGCCCCTTTTACATAGGAAAGGTGCCCCTTTTACTTTGACAAGTGCCCCTTCCCCCTTTTCACCTCTGACGAGTGCCCTTTTTATTTTTGACACGTGCCCCTTTTCCTTCGACATGTTCCCATTTTCCTTTGCAATAAGTGTCCATTTTCCATTCTCATAAATCTTGAAATTATCTTGAATAAGTGCCCTTTTTAATCTCTAGTAAGTGCCTCTTTTCACTTTTAATAAGTGCCCCCTTCACCTCTGATAATTGCCCTATTCAAAACTGAGAGGTGCTCCTTTTACTTTGACAACTTCCCTTTTTTTCCTTTGTAAGAAGTGCCCCTTCTCCTTTTAATAACTACCCCTTTTTTAAAATCGGATGAGCACACCTTTCATTTTAACATGTGCCCCTCTTATTTTCTAATAAGTGCCCCTTTTCCTTATGATAAGTGCCCCCATTAAAAAGAGAGAGCTCCTTCCCCTTCTCATAACTACCCCTTTCCCTTTCTAATAAGTGCCCCTTTTCCTTATGATAAGTGCCGCCATTAAAAAGAAAGAGCTCCTTCCCCTTCTCATAACTGCCCCTTTTAAAAATCTGAACGGTGCCCCCTTTTCATTCAACAAATGCACATTTTCCTTTATTATAAGTGCCCCTTTTACATTTCCATAATTTCCCCTTTTCATAACTGGTCAGTGCCCCTTTTCAACTCTGATAATTCCCCTTTTAAAAATGATACGTGCCCCTTTTCCTTTCTAATAAGGGACCTATCCCCTTTTCACCTCTTATAAATGCCCCTATCAAAATCTGATGGGTGCTCCTTTTCCGTCAACAAATGCCTATTTCCCATTTTCGTAAACGCCTCTTTTTCATCACTGGTGAGTGCCTCTTTTCAGGTGAAAAAATCCCTCATTTTCACCTCTTATAATTATCCTTTGTACTTTGACACGTGCTCCTTTTCTTTTCTAATAAGTGTCTTACCCCTTTCGATAATTGTCCCCTTTTCATGTAATCATTAAACGTGCCCCTTATTTAAAGCGACTAAGAGCAATTTCCCCCAAAGTTCGCTCGCATTTAAAGATGATATAATTATGTTACTTTTCAAAGGTCTTTTCAGTCTTCCGTTATGAGAATGTGCTTATAACCCCATCACGATTGGTTTTTTCCTCTTTATAAGATGTAATTTTTCGCACTGCGACCTCACAGATCTTTAAAGTTTTTCTCGCTCGCTTCGCTCGCTCGTAAATGCATATTCAGACATCACACCCTACTGTAAAGTATGATGCTTAAGCGATATCTTGTATGATGTATGAAGAGAAACAAATATTGAAATCATCCCTGATAATGTAATCACAATGAAGGGGTATATATACCAATGTCTAAAAAAAAAAATCGCTTTGGAATTTTCCACTGTAGGTGCCCTTTTTTTCCAGAAAGTGCCCTTTTTTGTTGGTGCCCCCCCCCCCTCCCACTTTGGATTTTGCTCGGCCGCCCCTGAGCCCAAGTCCACTCTAATTTTCAGAAATTAAAACATGTTGTAAATAAATCAAAGGTTAAACTGCCAAATATCACGGCCGTACTTCAATCTGCTGATTTTTAAGAGCGATTTTTATTAATAATAATAATAATGGGTTCTTGTATAGCGCTCATGTCAGTCAGATTTGACCCTCCTGGCGCTCCCGATTATTACATTTAAATCACAACGAAAGTGCCAGCAGTATACATTTTTTTCGTAATGAAACCAAATTGAATGCATACGTCTTTGTGAAGTGCCTCGATACAAACTATTTCATTTATCTGATAAGAATAACAATTCAATTCGTTTTATTAAACCATTTAAAATCAAAAACAGTATACAAATTATGCGTGTATGAACATTATTGATACAGTGTAAATGGTCAGGGTGCCCCTAAAAGCCAAGGCTTGATTAATGGGGCCCCCAATACATAAATAAAGAAATAAACATAGCATAAACATGAGATACAAACAAACTTAGTTATACAAAAAACATTAAAACATTAAGCAATAAACATACAGGTAAAGGGGAAAAGGAAAAGGCGAAATAAGAAAACGTAGGTAGGAGAGATGAAATTACATGTTTATTTGACATAGGTAGTTATTATTGAACGTTTGAGTTTGGTTTTAAATGAAGTAACATTAGTGCTGGAGATTACATCAGAAGGGAGGGAATTCCATATTCGAGGGCCAGCAGATTTAAATGCAATAAGAGTTGATTGATGATGTGCTAATGGAAAATGGAATTTGGAGTGGGAACGGGTATTATATTGATGGTAGTCTTTATTATACTGAAATAGATTTGTTATATTAAGAGGTGCTAAATTATGTTTCACGTAATACATCAGGATCACAATTTGGATTTCATGAATATCAAAAATTGTCAATGTGTTTAATCTTGCAAATATTGGGCGTGACGGAGCTAAGTAAGGGGAATTCGAACATATGCGTAAAGCCTTTTTTTGCAGTCTACGTATAGGGGTCAATTTAGTAGTGCCACAACTTGCTCAAGTAATATTGCCATAATAAATATAGGGAAGTATTAACGAATTGTTAAGCATTAACAGGTGCTTTTCTGTAAGGGTACTACGTAATTTAGATAATATAACTATGTTCTTTGACATCGTATTACTTATAAAAAAACGGTGTTCCTTAAATGATAGATTATCATCAAGTATAAATCCTAGGAATTTGACAGAGTTAACAAAATTTAAAGTAACATCTTTCATTTTTATATAAAAATCTAAAGAATTGTGTGATACATGAGGTTTTCTAAAATACATAATATTAGTTTTCTCATAATTAACAATCGGTTTGTTAGCATCGAACCAATCGGCTATTTTACATAATTCATTATTGGTTTTGTCTAACAAAAAAAATGAAATTGCTATGGGTTGAAATGATAGTTGTGTCGTCTGCAAATAAGACATAATCAAAAAAAGAAGACGCTGTACATAAATCATTAATATAAATTAGGAAGAGGAGCGGGCCCAGTATGGAGCCCTGGGGGGCACCATGCTGGGCTGTCGAGTATTGAGAATTATAATTATTAAATGAAGTATAGTTACGTCGATCAAGTAAGTAGCTCTGGAACCATTCCCACACTGCTCCCCTGATACCATAATGGGATAATTTATATATAAGTATGTTGTGGTCTATGAGGTCGAAGGCTTTTGACAAGTCTAGAAATATACCAAATGAGTGAAAATTATTATGAATATTAGTTAAAAGAGTGTTATTTAAATCAACAGTATTTTAATAGACAATATAATCCGAACTGCAACATTAGTCGTTGCCAGGTTGGACAAAGTACAAACTTTATGGATTGCCTTACCTAGCAACCAGAGGCGGCGGAGCGACTTCCAAAGTGGGGGGGCACCAACATCAAGGGCACTTTCTTGAGAAAAAAAAGAGGCACTTTCAAAGGGAAATCTCAAAGCGAAAATATACAATTTTTTTAGACATTGGTATAAACCCCTATATTGTGATTACATTAACACGGATGATTTCAATATTTGTTTCTCTTTATACATCATATAGGATATTGCTTAAGCATCATTCTTTGCAATTGGGTGTGATGGTCTGAAAATTCATTTGCGAGCGAGGAAAATTGTTCGGATTTGTGAGGTCGCAGTGCGAAAAATTACATCTTATAAAGAGGAAAACCCAATCCTGATGGGGTTATAAGCACATTCTCATAACTGAAGACTGAAAAGACCTTTGATAATAACCTCTATAACTACGAGTGAGCGAGCTTTGGGGGAATTTGCTCTCAGTCGCTTGAAATTAGGGGCACGTTTAATGATGAGAGGAAAAGGGGACACTTATCGAAAGGGTATTATAAGATATTTATTAGAAAAGAAAAGGAGCACGTGTCAAAGAACAAAGGCTAATTATCAGAGGTGAAAATGGGGCACTTCTTACACCTAAAAAAGAGGCACGCACCATGGATGAAAAGGGATTTTATGAGAATGTGAAATGGGCATTTGTCGACGGAAAAAAGGCACCCATCAGATTTTGATAGTGGCATTTATAAGAGGTGAAAATGGGTATTTATGAAAAAGAAATAGGTTCCTTATTAGAAAGGGAAAAGGGGCACATATCATTGTTGAAAGGGTAACTATCAGAGGTGAAATGGGGTACTTATCGCATCTGAAAAGGGGCACTGACCTTACATGAAAAGAGACACTTATGAGAATGAAAAAGGGGCACTAATGATAATGGGAAATGTGCATTTGTTGAAAGAAAAGGGACACCGATCAGATTTTAATAGGGGGATGTATTGGAGGTGAAAGGGGGCTTTTATGAGAAGGGGGGAAGTGGCTCTTATTGAAATGAAAAAGAGGCACGTGTTAAAATAAACGGGGCACTTATCGAAGATAAAAAGGGGGTAATTATGAGAAGGGGAAGGGGCACTTATAAGAAGTTTTAAAAAAGAGCATTTATTAGGAAGGAAAAGGGGGACGTATCAAAATAAAAGAGGCATTTATAAGAGATGAAAAGAGCACTTATCAGGAGGGGAAGGGGCATTTGTCAAAGTAAAACGAGTATCTCTCAGAGTTGAATAGGGTCATTTACAAGAGATGAAAAGGGGCACTTATGAGAATGAAAAGTAACTAATTTTCATAGGGCATTTATGAGAAGGGAAAGGGGCTCTTTCTATAATGGGGCACTTATCATAAGGAAAAGGGGCACTTATTAAAAAGGAAAGGGGGCACATGTAAAAAATATAAGGTGCGCTTATCCTAGTTAAAAAGGGGAAGGGGCACTTTTTACAAAGGAAAAGGGGAACCTCTCAGATTTAAATAGGACAATTATCAAAGGTTAAGGGGGCGCTTCTCAAAAGTTAAAAGGGGCGCTTCTCGTACCTGAAAAGGGAACTTACTAGACATTAAATAGGCACTTATGAGAATGGAAAATAAGAACTTGTCAAAGGAAAAGGGATACGTGTCAAACTAAAAAGGGTACTAATTTGAGGTGGAAAGGGGAAGGGGCACTTTTAAAATTTAATAGGGGCACTTTACAAATGTAAAAAGGGGCACTTTTGGGTACTTGAAAAAGTGGGGGGCAATGTGCCCCCCCCCCCCCCCCCCCGGGAGCGCCATCTCTGCTAGCAACACTAAATATATGCAGTTTGCATTCTTACTGTTGAAATACTGTTATTCTTAACAGGTGAATGGAATATCGAGGTACTTCACAAATGCATACAATTGTGGTGCCCCACAAATATTCGGTAATTTTGAACCAGCCGTTGAAAAAACAAGATAGTGCCTTATACTTATTATTCCAGCCAATGCCAATGTTGGCTTTTTGTTGGCTTTTCGTGTTGGTTATAATACGCACAATCAGCCGGCCCGTGTATTGTTATTATTAATTAATTTTTTGAAAGTGGAGCTCAGTGAATTCAATTGGTATGATCGTATTGGCTAAATTTGACACATTTTGGGGTCTAAAATTACCTTTATTGCAATTTTAGGTCTTAAAAGAGCACTAGAAATGTCATATATATAAGAATAAGAGTAATAACCATGCATTTTGAAGGCATTTGCGGTCTGAAACTATCCCTTTAACCCATTTTTGCTGTTTAAAAATAAATCAGAGCACCATTTTCCAAAATCATGTTATATTTGGGCTTTTTAGATGTTTTGTCTATCTAATCAGCTCAACTTTTCAGTGCAGTGGACTTGTACTTTAACACTTTTAATATTGTTATGGATGTGAACTTCTGTATGTGTAGTAATTGTATATACCTTTGCCTTCACATGTTTTCATTTATACACAATTTTAAAGAATTCTTTTTTATACTATTTGTTTTTGTCATGACATCGCATTGAAACTTGCCAGATAGTCCTCCTACTGGTATTATGTAACACTTTATAGTCATCTTTAAGCTGTCCAATAATGGTTAACATTTATCTGCCAGTTTTACCATTTTTTTAATAGCAAAAAATGTAAACATGCTTGTCTTTATTTTAATATCTTTCATTCAGATAAGATTTACATTATGATAATTTCGTTTACACAAATGATTAAATTATTAAATCATTAAATTATTAGAGAAAGCAGACGATTCGTTGTACTTTTCTCGACTCTTAATGCTTGTCTGAGTTCAGTCCCCCCCCCCCCCCCCCTCTCATTAAAGATGAGGTGTTTTTGTTTTGCGAGTCAAAATAGTTGAATTGTAGTTAGAAATGAAATAAAACAACAAAAACAATACAATACATAAGTAAAAAAATCAATGAAATACTTAAGAATTATGAAAACAAGAGATAACATAAGGAATAACCTAGCTCTTCCAAATGTTGTTGTCGTATTATTGTTTCAAATGGCCTAACAAAATAATACATGTAGAGAAAAAGAATGCTTAAATAAAGAATATATGATGGGTAAAAATGTGAATTTTATGACCTTGTTTGCTTAAAATACCATAAATGTGCAAATGAGTGAATTTAAAATTTAAACAAAATGACTATAGTATGCTATACACTTCACTTGACATGCGAGCAAATTTTCGCGGCGATCGACCGTTCAAAATTTTAGGGGGGGCATGCCCCCCGGCCGTATTAAGACCTCAAATAGCCCGGCCTTCTTAGGGTTAAATTATTAGAGAAAGCAGACGATTCGATGTTCTGTTCCCGACTCTGAATTCAGTTTTCCCCCTTCCGCGGGAAGCGCGGATGCTTTGACATTTCATTAAATTAGTAGAGAAAGAAGACGATTACCTGTACCGTTCTCGACACTCAATCCTAATAATCTGATTTCAGTTTTCCCCCTCCACGCGAAGCGCGGAAGCTTTGACGTTTCCTTCAATTATAGGAGAAAGCAGACGATTCGTTGTACCGTTCTCGACTCTTAACCCTAATTGTCTGAATTCAGTCTCCCACCCCCTCCCGAGCGAAGCGAGGAAGCTTTGACGTTTCCTGAAATTATTAGAGAAAGCAGACGATTCATTGTACCGTTATCGACGCTTAACCCTAATAATCTGTTTTCAGACCCCCCCCCCTCTCCGCGCAAAGCGCGAAAGATTTGACGTTTCCTGAAATTATTAAAGAAGCAGACAATTCGTTGCACCATTCTCGACTCTTAACCCTAATCGTCTGAATTCAGTTTCCCGTGCAAGCGCGGAAGCTTAGACGTTTCCTGAAATTATTAGAGAAAGCAGACGATTCGTTGTACCGTTCTCGACTCTTAACCCTAATTGTCTGAATTCAGTTTCCAGCAGACTTTTCCTTAAATTATAAGAGAAAGAAGACGATTTGTTGTACCGTTCTCGACTCTTAATGCTTGTCTGAATTCAGTTTTCCCCCTCCCGCGCAAAGCGAGGAAGCTTTGACGTTTCCTGAAATTGGTTAGAGAAAGAAGACGATTCGTTGTACCGTTCTCGACTCTTAACCCTAATTGTCTGAATTCAGTTTCCCGCAGACTTTTCCTTAAATTATTTTAAAAAGAAGACGATTCTTTGTACCGTTCTCGACTCTTAATCCTTGTTTGAATTCAGTTTCCTCCTTCCGCGGGAAGCGCGGATGCTTTGACATTTCATTAAATTATTAGAGAAAGAAGACGATTACCTGTACCGTTTTCGACACTCAATACTAATTATCTGATTTCAGTTTTCCCCCATCGCGCGAAGCGCGGAAGCTTTGACGTTTCCTTCAATTATAGGAGAAAGCAGACAATTCGTTGTATCGTTCTCGACTCTTAACCCTAATTGTCTGAATTCAGTTTCCCGCAGACTTTTCCTTTAATTATTAGAAATTACTTGTACCGTTCTCGACTCTTAATCCTTGTCTGAATTCAGTCCCCCCCCCCCCCCTCCTCCCGAGCGAACCGAGGAAGCTTTGACGTTTCCCGAAATTATTAGAGAAAGCAGACGATTACTTGTACTGTTATCGACGCTTAACCCTAATGATCTGAATTCAGTTTCTCCTTTGGCGTTTCCTAAAATTATTAGAGAAAGCAGACGATTCGTTGCACCGTTCTCGACTCTTAAGCCTTGTCTGAATTCAGTTCCCCCCCCCCCCCCCCCCCCTCCCGAGCGAAACGAGGAAGCTTTGACGTTTCCTTAAATTATTAGAAAAAGAAGACGATTATTTGTACCGTTATCGACCCTTAAGCCTTGTCTGAATTCAGTTCCCCCCCCCCCCCTCCCGAGCGAAGCGCGAAAGCTTTGACGTTTCCTGAAATTATTAGAGAAAGCAGACAATTCATTGCACCGTTCTCGACTCTTAACCCTAATTGTCTGAATTCAGTTTCCCGCAGACTTTTCCTTAAATTATTAGAAAAAGAAGACGATTCTTTGTTCCGTTCTCGACTCTTAATCCTTGTCTGAATTCAGTTTCCCCCCTTCCGCGGGAAGCGCGGATGCTTTGACATTTCATTAAATTAGTAGAGAAAGAAGACGATTACCTGTACCGTTCTCGACACTCAATCCTAATCATCTGATTTCAGTTTTCCCCCTCCGCGCGAACCGCGGAAGCTTAGACGTTTACTCAAATTATAAGAGAAAGAAGACGATTTGTTGTGCCGTTCTCAACTCTTAATGCTTTTCTGAATTCAGTTTTCCCCCTTCCGCGCGAAGCGAGGATGCTTTGACATTTCATTAAATTGTTAGAGAAAGAAGACGATTACCTGTACCGTTCTCGAAACTCAATCCTAATCATCTGATTTCAGTTTTCCCCCATCGCGTGAAGCGCGGAAGCTTTGACGTTTCCTTCAATTATAGGAGAAAGCAGACGATTCGTTGTATCGTTCTCGACTCTTTACCCTAAGTTGTCTGAATTCAGTTTCCCGCAGACTTTTCCTTTAATTATTAGAAAAAGAAGACGATTCGTTGCACCGTTGTCGACTCTTAATCCTTGTCTAAATTGAGTTTCCGCTCCCACCTCCCGAGCGAAGCGAGGAAGCTCTGACGTTTCCTGAAATTATTAGAGAAAGCAGACGACTCTTAACCCTAATCGTCTGAATTCAGTTTCCCCCCTCCCGAGCGAAGCGAGGAAGCTTTGACGTTTCCTGAAATTATTAGAGAAAGAAGACGATTCGTTGTACCGTTCTCGACTCTTGACCCAAATTGTCTGAATTCAATTTCCTGTGCGAAGCGCGGAAGCTTAGACGTTTTCAATAAATTATAAGAGTAAGAAGACGATTCGTTGTAACGTTCTCGACTTTTAATCCTTGTCTAAATTCAGTTTTCCCCCTCCCGAGCGAAGCGAGGAGGCTTTGACGTTTTCTGAAATTATTAGAGAAAGCAGACGATTCGTTGTACCGTTCTCGTTTCATGATTAATCCTTGTCTGAATTAAGTTTTCCCTCTCCAACGCGAAGCGCGGAAGCTTTGACGTTTCAATAAATTATTAGAGAAAGAAGGCGATTCGTTTTACCGTTCTCGACTCTTATTAATCCTTGTCTGAATTCAGTTTGCCCGAAAATTTCAAACCTCCGATTTCTTTTGCTGATATTATAGGAAGGTAAAACTTCGAGAAAATACAAGTATATAGTTGTAGTCTCTCTCGAAGTCGTCACAGCGGATAAAAAGTCACAATTCGTAGGGGGAAAAAATTGCCGGCCGACCGACATTATGCATCTCACCGACTTCAAACTTCTGCATTGATACAGTACGTACACGAGGATTGAGCCAGAATACCCACACAGCTGACCCGACACAGCTGACCCGACACAGCAACATAATTATATATGCGTATCTTCCTTGCTCCCTCGACGAGACGACTCCACCCAACAACCCCCCTCTCTTTTTACCCCACCACTCCTTGAGTCCTTTCTCTCCTCTTTTCACCCCCGTTTCTTTTGTATCCTCTTTCTCTTTTTCCTTCTTTATTTTTCCTTTTCTCCTTTTCTTTCTTTTCCTTTCTTTCCTCTCCTCCCTCTTTTTCTTTTTTTCTTTCCTTTCTTTTCCTTTTCTTTTTTCTTTTCTTTCCCTTTCCCTTTCATTTTTTCCCTCCCCCTTTTCTCATTTTTCCCGACGGCATCGCAATTTTACTGACAATATCCTGACAGGTGGGGGGCACCCCCCCCCCCTTTAGCGACGCCCCTGCCTATAGAGTCTTATTATATTGTAAATTGTGTACTTTTTGTAAACACTACATGTAATTTATATAAAATAGATCAAATTTTAAATATTATTTTTTCTCAAAGAAAGGACTTATGATGGCTGTGCATTAAACCCATTTGTAAGCTTACAGGTTGATTTTATTGCTTCTCTATTGAAATAAATTTTTACATTGTGAATTTAACATCAGAAGCACAATTTGATATATTTCCCATTGTCAACAACTTAAATTGTTATCCCTATCGCGCTTCAAAATGCTCAAGGGGTTACAATTTTAGTTACTATACTTGTTTAAGATTCGACTTTTCGAAATACCCGTTTAGGATGTGAATTTGGGGGAAAGCCACGCGAAATCCTCGTTTGGGTGTATTTTGGCTTCAGAAGAAATCCTCGTTTAGGGGGTGTCTGGAAAACCTGTGGTAGTGTGGTCACACATGCTTACAGTATTTATACATGACTGAGACCCCCGGGGTGTCTTTCCCCGAGGCCTGACTCGGGGCCAATCGGGGATAACACGAATACGGACGACGCGACCACAGTACTCGGGGGGGGGGGGGGTCCAGTTTAACAGACACCTTCTTAACAGTGGGCTAACACCACAAATAGAACTGTACAGTCCTTTAGTAATAAGCCCCATTGTTGAGCAGGGCTAGCACCACTTTTTTATATTTTATTTTACCTTATTTCTTATTTTATTTTATTTGTTTATTATTATTTTTTTTTTCTGGGGGGGGGGTGGTTGGGTTGTAGTCTCATATGTTCACTCTACATTCATGTACTCATTCATGATACTTAGGCCTATCTAGATAGGGATAGCAGGCTGAGGATTATATTTTGTGTTCATCAGTGAAGGTTTTCAAAGAGTGGAATAAGTTTCACATCTATATGGAATTGTCTATAAGCCTATACATAAATGTACATCGTGTCCCACGCGTAACCAAATTGTCCCATGCGTTACCACAGATAATCGATAATTTTTTAATTAGATAATTCTGATCCAACCTCTTTGTTATGGAATTGGCATGTCCCAAGGCAACTTTTTGAAGTTTTATTCACATTCAATGTCGCATCTGTAAGTAATTCAAACATATTATGTTAACAAAAAGTAACATGCACATTTTGGAACATCCCTCGTTTGGATATATATTAGTTGACGAACTGAAATTCCTAATGTGAATGACTTACCCCCTATGCTCTGTCTTTGTTGATAATATCTATTAAAAACTATTAAAATGGATGATGTATTTTTTTAATGTCACATGCGTTACCATTCGATTATGCAAATTTAGTCATTGCTCACAGGGTTCATGCACGTGAGATGCTGATTTACAAAGTTACCGAATTGATCTGAGTGCCATGCACCCAGTGGAAGCCCAATCGGGAATTTGCTAACCGTAACAAATATCTTGAATAAATGATTTTCCATGACTTTCTTGAAGAAATTGACAAATTGACTTTCCCTGACTTCATTCTTTTTTTATAGTATTCTTAAATTCCCTGCCCCATCTGAACTCTGTGATTAGCCAACTTTCAACATAGTAGAGATATCAATTTTGTTTTATTTATTCCTGAAATTTCAATATTTTATCTTTCAAATGCTACCTAACTCAACTTTTATGCACAAAGTTGAAAAATTAGTCACCCATTCATCCTGGAAACAAATAGCTCGAATTTGCCAACATATCTTTCTTAAACTCTCTACCGACTGAGTTAATTTCGAGGGGAAACTAATGACAATTGTTCTTTGGATATTTTCTTTGAAATCTGCATTTTTTTAGAGCAGTATTGATATTTTAAGAGATTAATTCTTCAGAGAAATGTGGAATAATGCAGTTTTGATCATGGGGCCTCACAATTACGAGGCCATTGCTTGGCCACTGAACCATGACTGTACGCAGCGGGGGCTAGGGTAGGGGGCAGTTCCCACAAATAAAAAAAAACAAAGAAAATGCAATAAATTTTCAATAATTTATTGAATTTTTCCCCGGCCCCCAACATAAAAAATCCTCTGTACGACCATGCATTATGGCTCAAGGCATGGGCACACCGATTTTTTTTTCTTTCTTTCTGTTGGGGACCGAGGGGAAATTCAATGAATTATCGAAAAATTATTGCATTTTCTTTTTTGTTGTGGGAACTGCCCCCTACGTACCCTAGCCCCCGCTGCGTACAGTCATGGTTCAGTGGCCAAGCAATGGCCTCGTAACTGTGAGGCCCCAGGATCAAAACCGTGTCGATGTGCCATATAAGTGCCCTTTTGTGGGGCATTAATCCTCATTACTGTCATTTATGACTTAAGTGCGTAGGTCCCCTAGTTCAGAGGCGGCGGAGCAACTTCCAAAGTGGGGGGGGGGGCACCAACAAAAAAGGGCACTTTCTGGAAAAAAGGGCACCTACAAAGGGAAATCTCAAATCGAAAATATAATTTTTTTAGACATTGGTATATACCCCTATAATTTGATTACAATTTCAGGGATGATTTCAATATTTGTTTCTCTTTATACATCGTTTAAAATATTGCTTAAGCATCATACCTTGCAGTTGGGTGTGATGGTCGAAAAAAATCATTTGCGAGCGAGCAAAGCGAGCGAGGAAAAATATAAGATTTGTGAGGTCGCAGTGCGAAAACTACATCTTATAAAAAGGAAAAAACCTATTCTCATCGGGTTATAAATAAGCACATTCTCATAACAGTAAAACTGAAAAGACCTGTGATAAATAACATAAGTATAACATCTATAAATGTGAGCGAGCGTAGCGAGCGAGCTTTGGGAGATATTGCTCTTAGTCGCTTGAAATTAGGGGCACGTTTATAATGATGAGAGGAAAAGGGGACACTTATCGAAGGGATAAGGCACTTATTAGAAAATAAAAGGAGCACGTGTCAAAGTACAAAGGGTTATTATCAGAGGTGAAAATGGGGCACTCACTAGGGATGAAAAGGCACTGGAAATTGGGCATTTGTCGACGGAAAAGAGGCAGCCATCATATTTTAATAGGGGCATTTCTGAAAAAGGGATAGGTTCCTCATAAGAAAGGAAAAGGGGCACGTATCATTGTTAAAAAGTTTAACTTTATCAGAGGTGAAAAGGGGCACTTATCGCATCTGAAAAGGGGCACACACCAGGGGCGTAGACAACGGGGGGGATGAGGGGGATGCATCCCCCCCCCCACCTCACAAGGTGGGGGGGATGGCATGTACAATCATCCCCCCCAGGTTTTGGGGAATGATATTTGCTTACTTAATAAGTCATAATGATGATAATAATAGTAATAATAATAATGATAACAATTATAATATTAATAATAATAAGAATTATGATGATGATCATAATAATCCTCATCATTATTGTAATTGTGTTTATTTTTATTAGCCGCATTCACACGGTGAAAGCCAATTCAGACGGTAAAAAAAAGAAAATCTTACAAGTATTTTGTGGTTATCTTGTGGTTTGGAAACCACAAGATAACCACAAGATTAAACAAGCGCGGATCTACGGGGGGGGGGGGTTAGGGGGTTTAAACCCCCCCCTTGGGCGGCCCAAAAAACAAACAAACAAAAAAAAGGAAAAAAAAAGAAAGAAAAAAAAGAATGAAAAAAGAACGCACGCTGGAGAGAAACCCTTTCAAGTGCAAATATTGTGAGAAGATATTCAACTCATCTGGTAACTTAACCAAACACATGATAACTCTGGATATAACTGTGTATTTAACTGTTACTTGATTTAAAAAGACGTTATCATGCACTGCTTTTTATGGTCTCCATTGTGTTAATAGATGCCAGGAAAACATCACTTACGGGGTTCAAATAAACACCCCAAAAAAATCGGCTCGCCGCTTCGCGGCTCGTGGACGATGCTCCGCATCGTCATTATTTTGGTCACCCCCCTTACCAAAAGCTAGATCCGCCCCTGAGTCATCCCCCCCAGGTGTACGAACCTGTCTACGCCACTGGCACACACCATATAGAAAGAGGCACTTATGAGAATGAAAAAGGGGCACTAATAATAAAGGGAAATGTGCATTTGTTGGAAGAAAAGGAGCACCGATCAGATTTTGATAGGGGCAATATATTGGAGTTGAAAGGGGGCTTTTAATGAAAAGCGGATATTATGAAGGAAAAAGAGCATTTATTAGGAAGGAAAAGGGGCACGTGTCAAAATAAAAGGGGGTGTTATTAGAGATGAAAAGAGCACTTATCAGGAGGAAAAGGGGGCACTTGTCAAAATAAAACGAGTATCTCTCAGAATTGAATAGGGTCATTTACCAGACATGAAAAGGGGCACTAGTAAGAGAATGAAAAAGGACTATTTTCATAGGTGAAAAGGGGCATTTATGAAAAGGCGAAGGGCTCTTTGTTACATGGGGGCACTTATCATAAGGAAAAGGAGCACTTATTAGAAAGGAAAGGGGGCACATATGAAAATATAAGGTGTGCCTATCCGAGTTAAAAAGAGGTAGTTATTAAAAGGGAAAGGGCACTTCTTACAAAGGAAAATGGGCAATTGTCAAAGTAAAAGGGGCACCTCTAAGATTTGAGTAGGGCAATTATTAGAGGTGAAGGAGGCGCTTAACAAAAGTGAAAAGGGGCACTTTTCGTACCCGAAAAGGGGCACCTACTAGAGATTAAAAAAGGCACTTATGAGAATGGAAAATAGACACTTATTGCAAAGGAAACTGGGAACTTGTCATGGAAAAGAGGTACGTGTCAAAATAAAAGGGGCACATATCAGAGGTGGAAGGGGGAGGGGGCACTTTACAAAATTAATAGGGGCACTTATCAAAGTAATAGGGGCACTTTTAATGTAAAAAGGGGCGCTTCTTACAAAGTTAAAGGGGCACTTTCCCTATGGAAAAAGGGGCACTTTTGGGGTACTTGAAAAAGTGGGGGGGCACTGTGCCCCCCCTGCCCCCCCGGCTCCGCCGCCTCTGCCCTAGTTGATAAGCATAGTAGCATACACATGCTTTAGCAGTCACGCAAAACAAACACTGGCAAATTATTATTCAATAAAATCTGAGAATGTTTACTATTATCTAGATCTATTAGGAATAAATCATTGTCAAAATAATTCCATAAATTGCGGTTAAAAAAAAATATTCCAACTATATGAGCGACAGTGTAAGAAGGGAAAGGGGCTCTCTTTTAAATGGGGGCACTTATCATAAGGAAAAGGGGCACTTATTAAAAAGGAAAGGGGGCACATGTAAAAATATAAGGTACGCTTATCCTAGTTAATAGTTATTAAAAGGGGAAGGGGCACTTTTTACAAATTAAGGAAAAGGGGAACTTACTAGAGATTAAAAAAGGCACAATTATGAGAATGGAAAATGGACACTTATTGCTAAGGAAAATGGGAACTTGTCAAAGGAAAAGGGGTAGTTTCCAAATAAAAGGGGTACTTATTAGAGGTGGAAAGGGGAAGGGGCTCTTTCACAAATTAATAGGGGCACTTGTCAAGGTAAAAGGGGCACTTCTTACAAAGTAAAAGGGTCATCACTTTACCTACGTAAAAAGGGGTACTTATGCCGGGTACTTGAAAAAGTAGGGGGGGGTTTGCAGAATCGCCGATCCAAAACGCACCTTATTGTGAGTTTACGACCGTGTTTTGAACTAAACGCGTAACAAATGCCTCATTCTGGCCAGAAAAAGTTGAGCATAAACGTACCCATAGTCACATAGACAAATAAAGTACATGTACGATTGAGAGCGCGTGCGTACGTAGCAGGAGAATCGATTGCATGCATTTGTATGTGATTATTGCATGTTAAAGGTCGCGCGCGCCGAAAATGTCCCGGATTGAATATGGCGGCACCACTGGCACTACCTAACTGAGTCTAGTGAGAAAAGGTGTGGAAAGGAGCATCGTTTGTCAGCTTTTTTGTAATGTTTCCGGTGATTCTCTTCTAACTCTCTTGCATTGATGGTGATGTATGCAAGCAAACATCCAAGGCTCAGTGATGGGTAAATTAATGTTCTTCAATCGTCAAATAATAATACTTCTAACGTTAGAAAGTAGAAGTAGAATAGCCTAGAAATTAGAATAGAGTCTAGAATGAGTGTCTCTAACGTTATGTCTAGAGTCTAGTCTAGATCTAGACCTAGATCTACTCATACTCTGGAGACTAGGCATGCTAGGCTACAGTACTGTACTGTAGCCTAGTAGACCCTAGGCCTAGGCACACATAGGAGCATCACTATCCCACACATAGCTCTAGAATTCTAGTCTAGGTCTAAGTTAGGAGCATCACTATCCTGGCTGTGTAGTAAAAGCTGTGCTTTTGATTCTCAACATTTCAAACACCACTGTACAAAACTCAACTGATTTCACTCAAAATCGGTAGTCTACTTTAGAGTTTAGTGACAATTGATGACACCTAGAATAGATCTAGATCTAGATCTAGATCTAGCAGTAAAATACATTTTTTTGGTTAGTCTACGTCTTTAGGGTGTTTTATTATTTTCGGTTGCTAACTTCAGTCAACAGCTCTAACTAAAGTTACATGGAGTCAGGCTAACTCGGACCAGGGGACAACTCGGCCCAGGTACAAAAACGGTCAGTTTTTGCATGTTTAGGTTTAGGGTAGGGAGGCCAATGCCCGGGCGTAAGGCTTCTACGCCTACGATTTGTGCGCTCGTCGTCCAAGTCAGAAAATTACCAGAAGAAAAAAAAAGAGAAAAAAAAAGAAAACAAATAGGTCTAGTCTAGAGTCTCCGGTTTGCGGCATAGCCCGGTTTGCGGCCAGGGGTATCACTTTTCAAAATAAAATCAAAATGACTCGATAATAATCATTGAAACCTACCGTGGATTCCCCGGTAAGTTCTGCGCTGCCGAAAACGTCCGTAGCAGATGCTCTTGTCGGTACGGAGTATCCGTCAGCGATGTCGGAAATCTACGGCACCAGTCGGCGATGAAAATTCCAGCAGGTGCTTACTTTTAAGTTAAGAGATCGAGGCATGACTAGATCAATATTGTAGCTCTATTTGTCCGATATTTGTCCGATTGGAGGTGAAATTTGATGTTTTTGTGGAAGTATGATGGCTGTGGTCTGTCTCCTATCGCAGATATTTTGATTGTGCCACCGCATGGCCAGTTGCATGGGGTGGCCGCAAACCGGCACGTAATTACGTGATTTTCTGGTTTGCGGCGGGGGGTGTTAATACACACATAACATGCGGGATCGTGTATGATGGTACGTGTGCTGATGTGTGTACCCGCTGTGACCCGATAGTTTCTAGTAGTACGTACCCCCGTATGGGATGATCCATTCAGTAAAAAGGTGAAATTGTTTAAAACTTGTAAAATTTACAGTAGCAACAGATAAACATGAGAATTTGGGTTACCCGTAGTAATTTGGTATATGCTTTGATCGTGACGTAGCGCATAAAGCTTTGTGACGTACGCGTGCCGCAAACCGGGTTACGCACGGCCGCAAACCGGGCAACTTTTACGTCTTCTAAAGTGGACAGTACTGACCACGCTGTGGGTCAGTTACGTTATTTGTGCCTTCTATTTAATAACTAAATATATGAACTCTCTATTGACGGTATTGAAGTATTCTGTGAGTAATTGCATCAAAAATAAAATCGGCAATTCCCACTGGACGGCCGCACACCGGAGCCGCTACTCTATCTATGGAATAAAACATAGATCTAGACGGTCTATAACAAATACACAATTGTACACTCCACAACATACCTATAATCACAGAGCTGTAACGGTCTTTCACCATTTGTTGACGATCTTGCAGATTTTGACGTATTTAGATCCAATAATTCTGTTAGCAGACGAACTTAGCGCGCACATATGAGAAACTAGAAGGGTCCGGTCCTAGAGTAGGGTGTCTGAACGATTTTTCAATTTTCAATTTGGGATCGTTTTCACCATTTTTGTTTGATATTTGAATAAAAAGTGTAATCAGAATAATACATTTCAAATTTGAAGCTTCACCGATGTTTCTATCAAAAGATACAGCCCCTCCAAAACGCTGGTATATTCATATCATTTTGGTCAAAATCGACGAAAAAAACGTCCACGCAGAGTGATGTTGTTTTGCTAAATTTAGCCAAACAGCTGTATCGCGCGATATGCAAGCGTATGCACATCGTACGCATGCTGCTAAGCCAATCCGCGACTTGCAGCTTGAGCCACGTTGTCTCCGCGATGCCTGCCATTGACTAGTATGGATAGCCGTTCGCGCAAAAAAAACAGGAAGTGACTACACGTTATAGTCAATGGCAATATCGCACGTGCACGTGCACGTTGTCTCCGCGATATTGCCATTGACTATAACGTGTATTTACTTCCGGGTTTATTGCGCGAATTGCTAGCCATACTTTCATTCACTATAATGTGTAATTGACTTCCGGGTTTCGTTCGTACGCGGAGATGTTACGTGATGTAACCATGGTTTGGACTGAGCGGAGCGCACGCCCCCTAATTAGCTGATCCACCAAATAGCGGGAAGGGTATTTTTAAACTGTAATCAGTTGTGATCCCTGGGGGCTTGCGAAATATGAGCGCATAGAATTGTTCCTTAGGACTGGGACTACTTATCGATCGGGGCGTCATATCTCAAAAGTGGCAAACCTTAAAGTTAGCCAGGACACAATGTTTAAATTGCTGTTTTGACCAAGATATGTTTAGAATTTCGAGACAACGCCCTGTGGAAATATTGGAATTCACCTGCTCTTTCATATGACACCTCATTTATTGAGTATCACCTTCAGGATCACAACAGATAAAGGTTTGAATCTCGAATTGAAAAAAAAAACTTGACTTTTTTTTGCATGGTCGCGCAGTAGACGTAGACTGCATAGGGATGCATGCAATCTCTATGGGAAGAATTTTAGCACACAACATCGGGTGCGCGATCAGACACCCTACCTAGAGGGCGATGAGGTTAGCTCACTAAAATCCTTCTCAATGACTGAAGGTAGAGCCTAAAAATATGGAATCAATTTAATATCAAAGAACTTTTGATCGAGATTAACATATCAGATGTGCACAAATGTCACTTTTAACAACTAGAAAATATAACGAAAAAGGATTATATCTTTTTAATTGCAGATTTTTACAAACTGCACATTCGAAGGTAGACAGAGTACGATGTTTTTGTCAATCTTGCGTTGGTTTGAGCCCCATAGCTAGAGCCATCTCAAATTGGGGAGGAAAACTGTGAACAGAGACGTCATTGTTCCAGCCCAAAATAGAAGTCTTGCGACATCATAATATGAATATGTATGAGGTCCGGTCTCATCGCGCGCAAAACAAATTTGACGTAGTCTCACACATAGTACCTTTTTCTCAGCACTAGACACCAGTGTCGTGCAGTAATGTATGAGAAGTGTAAAAAAAAGACATTTCAGTAAAAAAAAAAAAAATCTACGTGAGCAGTCTATACTCCAATTGAGAAGTGTAATGAATGCCATGATTTGAACGTGTGTGTTTTAGTGTATGATATCATCATGGTTAGTGAGAGAGAGAGAGAGAGAGAGGGAGAGAAATATCTCCGTCAGTAGTACACGTATATCAATGCGTGCAGTCATGTTTGATTCCGTATTGTGTTCGCTGCAAGTGCAAGTTTGATTTATCGATCGTTGAATGCAGTGTCAGATTGTACTCATGAGGAAATAGTAATTGGAATACATCGCAAAACTAAGGTAGGCCTATTTATTTATTTCAATCAATTTCTTAATTTACAATGAGTATGTGGCTTTCGAGCTTTCTCTCGATTATGTTTTGACCCTCCATGCCATGGCTAGCATGGCTCGATCGCGGCTTGCATGCAATTACCGTACCTGGCCTGCAGTAATGTGTCGGTGTGTGCGACTAATTCAAGGCTAGCCGGTGATGATGAATGTACTTTCGCGCGAAGTTTTGAACTTGTTGTCCGGGCAATGACCATGATGACACGCCCATTCCCTCGGGCCTGTCTAATTCTCGACGTAATTTTTGGGACCATGAAATTGATTGTTTCAAGGCTCTTACGTACGGCCAGGCGTAGAAGGAAGCTCATAGGAACTAGCTGGATATCTCCTATTTTATGGAACTTCTGGAGTCGGCAGATGGGTGAGTTTTCTTAGTGAAAGAAAATGCTTTCTTTTAATGTTTGTTTTATTATAAACAAATTAGTAATTAAAAAGTTAGATTTGGGCATTGGCCTCCCTATTTAGGGTTAGGTTTAGGGTTAGGGATAGGGTTAGGGTTAGAGCTAGGGTAAAATGACAAAAAAATACTGTTTTTGTTAGCCCCACTCCATTGTAGAGCTGTTGACTGAAGTTAGGAACCGAAAAATATAAAACACCCTAAAGTAGGGTAGCGCGCCCAGTATTCGGTCCATTCCCAGTATTCGGTCAGACAGCCGTTTCAACAGCTGTAACAATTTAAAAAATAATTAATGAGCTGCGAAACTTGCACAAATCAGGCAGCTGAACAACTTTTCTTAACTCTCAAAATAAAATCAGATATAGAGTCTAGGGCCCCGGAAAGATCTCCAACTTAGCTCGAAATTGGTCAGTGTTGCACAACTTCTCTTAGAACATGCGCTAAGATGCATAGCCATATGTAGAAGTCTATTGCGAAACAACTACGTGTGCTGTCGCAATGAATTTAGTGTGTGTGTGAAGAGAATCACTTCCGTGTTTGCTCCATCGCAGCGAATTTGCAAATGACGCACTTGCCGATGTGTAAGAGGTATTTATACGATACCCTTGCCATGCGGTATCGCTAGTCCAGTATTCGGTCAACGCATTGACAATCAGTGCTATCGCGCGTTGTGTGAAAATAGTGCCCAAATACGCTTCGCTCCTTGGCAACGGGGATACCATGCACAAATCGCGTGACCGAATTCTGGGCAGAAAAATGCTCCGTCTTCTTTCGGAAATATTTTTTTTATCATCATTCTTTATTTTAATTGACTATAAAATCCTGTTAGAGGAATAATTTTCCTTTCTTTTGATGGGTAGATTGTAAAATAAAAGAGGTAAGAATTCAAAATATTAGTGATTTCCCCTTAACTGACCGAATACTTGGCACTCTACCCTATAGGATAACCTTTTTTTAAAACTTAGAGTTAGAGTTAGACTTAGTCTAGGTCTAGAGGTCTAGACAGTCTACTGATGTTAAAAAGAATAATTTAAGTCTAGGGTAGGGCATAATCATATATCACATTTTCCACCTGACTTTGGATCACATCCAAAATCGGGAAGCCTCCGTTTAAGGCTTCGATGTCGACGTCGTCGCTAGTACCGTCTCTACGCTATAGCTTTGCAACTCAAACTGAAGCTATCGGTCCAAAATTATGCAAACTTCTCGTATGGGTTATGGTATCGTGCATGCGCGTAATACCATAAACCATACGAGAAGTTTGCATAATTTTGGACTGATGGCTTCAGTTTGAGTTGCAGAGCTATATCGTAGAGACAGTACTGAGGCTTCTGAGCGACGACGTCGACATCAAAGCCCTAAACGGAGGTTTCCCGATGTCGGATGTGATCCAAATTCAGGTGGAAAATGCAATATAGACCTAGAGACTAGAGTCTACATGTATGATTATGATTAAAATGAGTAAAAAATTGGGCTAAAAAAAAGTAAGAAGGGATATTAAACTCTGCTTAAAAAAAATGGATACGGAACTACACTAGCGCCGATTTTGTAGAGTCTATGCGATATTGTGTGGTGTGTGTATTTGTGTATGGGTATAATAATACCTGCCTCACAGCATATATTATATGCAGTGCTAGAGGTCAATACGCATTATCATTGACTCTCTATGCTTTGCTGGAGTGCACTATCCTGGCTGTGTAGTAAAACACGCAACACTGTCCACCAGTACATTAACGCAACATTGGTATGATACTTTTAAATGAACTAGGCCTAGACTACTAATTAATTAAATGGGATATAGGTCTATATCTAGTCTAGATCTAGAGTAAGACCGCCAAACTTCGGGCACTTAAGACATAACGGGGGAAAACATTAAATTATATTTTAATTATTGAAAGACCAAATATACTATTATTGTGCAAATACTGTTTATGTACCGGTATGTCATGTAAAAGAAAATTAGCAAAGGAAATGGAAAACTAGAATTATTTACTTACCCGCCGAACCTTTTTTCATTCCAAGCTTCGGACGCACTTGCCAAGCATCGGACGTTCATGTGTAGCGCACGTATATCACACGTATAGCGCGCGCTAAAGTGCGCATTCATCGGAGGTTTGGAAACCGGATCAAAAATCGTACGACGGGGGTAAGTTTGACTGCGTTGATTTCATGAAAAAAGTATTATTTTCTTGTTTTGGGTAGACTTAAGTTAGGTAGAACTATCAGAAAGGTGTTTTTCACAACACTCACACAATATTTTGGTGCTAAAATCTTACGAAAGCGCTATTTTTTCGTAGTCAAAATGACACTCAATGTTGCCTGTCCGAAGCTTGGAAGAGCGCCATCTTCCGGTAGGGGAGTCTGTATATACCCCTAGGTCCGTGGTAACGGCCGCCATTAGAAAAATTTCGCGATAGAGTGAAAAAGTATCTCATAAGCTCCCATAATTTGGGCAGAAACCACCTGAAATATGCCAAGGATTTGTTTGTAATCGATATATTGGAGGCTCTACACCTTAACTCCCCTGTTAACGGACTGCAAAAATCTAGGTAACCTGAAACTGTCTCTGAATTTGATGTTTGTTGTGAGTTTTGCAGACGGCAACCTGCCCAAACTTTCTGTACTAACGATATAGGTTAGTAGTAGTATCAAATGCATGCAAGTTACCCACCTGAGCTAGGCTCATATTTTGCGTTCGAGCCGTTAGAAGTAATTTTTGTCCGAAGTTTGGCGGTCTTACTATAGGTCTAGGGCCTAACCCATGAAAAATACGTAACAAATGGAACTTACAAGTTGGTGGAAATTTCCTTGGTTTCCGGACATCTGAGCCTAGATCTACTTCATAGTACTTGTTAGCTTTAATAGCCCAATTGTCTTCAGCTAACGTGCGCCATTTTCAGATTTTATGACGTTTAAAAAAAAAATGAACTAGTCTAGAGACTAGGTGTAGGGTGTCTGATCGCGCACCCGATGTTGTGTGCTAAAATGCTCCCCATAGAGATTTCACGCATCCCTATGTGGTCTACGTGCATTGCGCGACCATGCAACATTGGTCAATGATTTTATGAAAAAAATTGAAATTCAAACCTTTAGGCCTCGTGATCCTGAAGGTGAAACTAAATAAATGAGGTGTCATATGAAAAGGCAGGTTTTTCTCCATATTTCCCAAGGGGCCTCACCCCAAAAATTCTAAAAATATCTTGGTCAAAACAGCGATTGAAATGTTGCTTGCATCCTAGCTCCGAGACGACTCAAGTTATAGTCAATGGCAATATCCCTATGTGGTCTACGTGCATTGCGCGACCATGCAACATTGGTCAATGATTTTATGAAAAAAATTGAAATTCAAACATTTAGGCCTCGTGATCCTGAAGGTGAAACTAAATAAATGAGGTGTCATATGAAAGAGCAGGGTTTTCTCCATATTTCCCAAGGGGCCTCACCCCCAAAATTCTAAAAATATCTTGGTCAAAACAGCGATTGAAATGTTGCTTGAATCCTAGCTCCGAGATGACTCACTTTCCTGAGCCGAGCCCCCGCGGCTTAAGTAGGGCTAGACGTAAGGATAAAATCCAGGTGCTTTTTTTTTCGCTAGCCCCAAGGGATCATTCGGTCCAACAGTTTGAAAATACCCTTCCCACATATTGGAATCAGCTAATAAGGGAGGCGTGAGCTCCGCTCAGTCCAAACCATTGTTACATCGCGTAACATGTGCGCGCATAGTGAATGAAAGTATGGATAGCCGTTCGCACAATAAAACCCGGAAGTGAATACACGTTATAGTCGATGGCAATATCGCGGTGACAATGTGCACGTTGTCTCCGCGATATTGCCATTGACGATAACGGGTATTCTCTTCCGGGTTTTATTGTGCGAACGGCTAGCCATACTAGTCAATGGCAAATATCGCGGAGACAACGTGGCTCAAGCTGCAAGTTGCGCATAACATGCGTACGCTATGCATACGCTTGCATATCGCCTCTGGAATATTGTTTTTTAAAACCCATCGAAATTTCACTGTTTTTCACAGTGTAAAGGAAAACTTCGGTGAGATACCGTTTTTTCTTCTCATGATTTCGACAAATCATGCATGCGCACACTACTCACCCAAGTAGTATAAATGGTAACCCTCCCCCCCCCCCCCCAATTCTTTTCTCTTTAAAATGGACTTTTGGATTTGTAAATGGGCCTTGTGTCTGTTAAATGTACGGTCATTCATTGATGTTGAATGCATCTTTTCTTTTGGAAATGGCCTTGGAACAGTTAAAGTTATGAAAGTACTTGTTCTGGTGCTGCTACATTCTTTGAAAGTTGTATGGGCTCTTCAAATTGGCTTAATCGGTAATGTCTTTGTGATGTAGTGGTGAACAACTTTCCCATTTGCTCAAACGTATACAAAACGACTAAAATTTTAATTTGTCAAAAATGTAAGACTCAGGAAGGTCTTTTTTCTTTAGAGGACCTGTAGTAATATATCCTTAATTTAATTTGAGTAGTGCCCTCAGAAACAAGTCATATAGCAGAAAAAACATAAAAACTGATAATTTTGTACACGACAAATGGGACAGTTATCCACGACTACTTCACAATCCACTGACCTGACTAACAATTTGAAATTCGCATAGACTTAGTGGGTTTATATTTTAATCATTCATAACTTATTCATAACGTATTATAGGTCTGATTAACTGATTTATTGCAAACTTTTGCCATTCTGTGTAGGCCTGAGTCATCACAGGGTTTGCCGAACCCGGGTTAGACTTGAAAATTTCGGGCGGGGACCGGGTACCCGAAATTTTCACCACTGCACTGACACTAAAAATCGTGTGCATGCAGCGGCCGGAGTTAGACTAAGTTGCTGTTCTAATAATGCGACTGAAAAGACAGTTACTGCTTTCAAAACAATAAAATAATCAATTGAATTAAATTAAGATGTTTTAAAAAATGAATGGATATCGTTTCAGTTGACGGTAGGTGTTTTTATCGCTCAAAATTGGGGCTGCAAGAAAGGAATTACGCTTCGTGCATGGTACCGAGTGTGTTCAAAAACGGAAGTGGAAATATGACCCACTGAAGACTGAGCAAGTTAAGAAAGCTCCACACACAAGACTAAAATGTTGATCAGACCATTACAATTAAATCATAATACTAACTCTTAAGCTGCCACCCATACAATGCACCCAGTGCCACAGTGCTAATCTCCTGTGTGCCAAGTTAATTTTAAGGTTGGTTCAAGTGCGTGTTATTTAAATCTTTACAAAAAACAAATCGCTGAATTACTCGAGAAAATCCAATCTGACTGTTGTATACAAAGACGCGTAATCCAAAGCCGATAATCTGATGCACGCGATGGTACTTTCAATAGCGCTGTAAAAGCACTCAGCACGGTGCAATGGGCATGAACAATGACTGTTATTACGTATGTTTGCTAGCGTGCAAAAAGCAGTGTAGCGGTGGCTCGCACGCGTGCACAGAGCACTATAACAATAGCGCGCTAGCGGTCTCATGGCAGGATATGAGCTAATAGGCATTAATATAATTGTCAAAATATGTCCACAAAATAATGGTTTACCCTTGATAATTTGATGAAGGAAAATAATTTAAAGCCCTTGAAATAACATCGAAGTGCCTTCCGTTCGTTCTAAAAATGCGTGTATAACGGCAAGCTGAAGTTACGAGTCAAGTTTTGTTTACGTAGATCCCTACACCGCCATCCGAGCTGATCGGAACATTAAGCATTAAACCAATTAAAAAACATCACGTAAGACTTTAAGGGACTCCAATTCAACAAAATTACTGTAAAATAATAATTTGCTTTGACAAATAATACTATAGATATTCATAATATCTTACAGAAATAATGATATTTCATGAGCTACGTACTCAATATCGAGTTCAGCTAGCCATCATTTTGAAATGAGACGTAGTTGTCATGCAGTAGACTGTAGAGGGCAGTATGCAGCAGAGAGAGAAAAAAAGCGCGGGCCTGAGATCATGTGATATTCACGTGCCTATTACGTGATTTTGTTTTCCTCTCTGTGAGCTGCCGCATTCTGTCTATAGTTAACTGCGCTGCATGATGACAACTACGTCTCAATTTAATTGTAATAGTCTGATCAACATTTTAGTCTTGTGTGTGGTACTTTTGCTCATTCTTCGGTGGGTCATATTTCAACTTCCGTTTCTGAACGCACTCGGTACCACAAAGTTTGATTCCTTTCTTGCAGCCTCAATTTTAGAGCGATAAAAACACGTACCGTCAACTGAAACGATATCCATATATTTCTTAAGCGTTCATTATTTAATTAAATTGAAATATAAGTTTGTGAATTGCATATTTTTAGGTCTTTATTTCAAAATATCAGTGTGAATTTTAATTTTGAAAAACCCGAAACTCAATTATTCAAAACCGGGTTTAGGCGCGACGGTCGGGGACCGGGCGGGGAACCGTTTTGACTCAGGCCTAATTCTGTGTATATAAGTTTCTGCTTTCATACAAAAGATGTAATTGCAAGGGTTGGATTCCCCTTAAAGGTTGTTTAAAGCTTCACTTTAATATTGAGGAATGAGCGTAAAGGAGGAGGGATCTCCAATTATGAAAACAAAATGAATGACGAAATCAAAAGGTTGTATGTACCGTACGTATCACCTAATACAAATATGATGAGCCCCTCCCCTTCTATACCCCCGTGACAATGTGCAACAAAAGACTAGACTATGTTATCTACCGGTAATCGAAAGTTCCTGTGTTTCTTTTCTCTCCAGGTTCCATGAAAGGAATGATGCCCATCTTTTCCAGGTTGGTAATGTTTTCAACAACTTCACAACAAAAGTTCAAAATTTGGAGTTAATGCCATTAATGTCAAATGAGAAAAGCACTTGTTCATACAGTACGGCACTGTAGCACTTCATTTCATCCATCACATGCCAGTGTGACTGACACCAGACTGACTACACACTGAACAAATAATTATTTTACGCACAATGGCCAAAAATCAGGTTGGTTTGGAGTTAGTCTGCAGTGAATTTGGCGATGTGACTGAGGTATAGGAGTAAAAGCCAACAGGTCAATTCCAGTGTAGCAGACATGACAATCATACATATTTTACTAAATGAATCAGACACATTTGACTATCAGAAACATACACAGGAAATTTCACAGTATTTGGCTCAGTAGTTGAAGATGCTTTGTAACTGTAATGGACACAACACATAATGGACATAGAATTTTGTATACCTATGAACAGTTTGAAAATCTGTGAGTTCTATCTAATGAGTCTAAGTTAGGTATCAACAGAAACTAAGGCTCTTAATCTGAACAAAAATACATGTTGTTAAACCATTAGATGAAAACACATTTCATTGTCAGAGCTATAAAAAATAAGTATACAAAAAGTAGCAGAACAGACAATGGCAAGATGTGCGTAATTGACATGACACTTTTCATAGACCTCAATAGCTTTACTTTTCTTTTATCCATTAGTACCGAAAATCATTTCTGAAGAGTTTGTGTGAATCTAGACCTGTGATCGTGCCAACAATACACAAGTTTTATCACATTAATATTTGTTTATAATATCGTCAATAAGATGTTTGAAATAATAATTGTCCTCATGATATTCAACATCCTCATATTGATCATAGAAATGTATCCTGTTATGACTACCGGTAAGTCTTTGCCCAGCCATAGAGCATCACAATTTGTTGCACCATTATGTTACAAATTTGATCTCATAAATTTGCCATGTCGATGATACACCAACATCATCAAGTTTATCATCATCATGATCACCACAATCGTTGTGATATCAAACTTGGACATGGATAATCATTAAGCTTAAGACATGAGCAAATTTTCAGGTGCATGCAAGTTTTAAAGACAAATAGTGGGCTCATGGGGAATTCAACACCATTCGGGTGTTTACCCAATAACATTTTATGACCGACAGACCTTTTGCATTACTCTCGATTTTTCACCCGATGGCCCAATATCAAAAAGTCATCTTACATTTCACTCACCCAAAGACTCAGAGAGACTAGGCTAGGGGGTATTTCTTGATGGGGCCACAGGTTTGATGTGTTGCAGACTTGTATACCCATTCATGGTTTTTCCACCAAGTCTGGTGACGAGGCAATTTGAAATGACTAAATGCTATGGTCAGAATTGGTCAATGAATAATGACAAGATTTTTTTGTTTTTTTGTTGAAATTATGGCAGGGTGTTGAGAGCCACTCGAATAGTCTTGAGATCAATGAAATGGCAACGGAGAGGGAAAGAAAGAAACCTGTGCCTTCATCTGCTACTGGAAGCCATATATCAGCCAATCAGAATGCTGACAGCCATTCAGCGACTTGTCAAAACAGCCCTAGGAATGTCATCAGTAAAAACATGTACTTGCAGCGACAGAAAGACAAACACAAACCAGGTAATTATTTTCATTACAATACAGCCTTTGCTTGTTTTAAAATGTTCATTAATGGGTTGTTGATTGTTATCTGATGCTTAAAATGGAAGAATGCTTGTAAATATAGTTTTAGAGCCTTTGAGCATTTTGCATGGTGTGATAACTTCCGTCAGATTCAGACTCAAAAGACATTATTTCATTTGTTTATCAAATGAATATGAATCCAATGTTGTCTATTATTCAACTCACTCCCAGATCCTAATCAAATGATTGGTCATACGTGGTCACGTGTGATTCATTTTACTGAGACTATCCCACGTTTTTTCATGAAAAAGCGTGCAATAGTTTACAGTACTATCCAACATTTTTTTAGCATCGCAGCCCACGTATGAAGCATGATATGCGTACATAGGTATCTTAGATATAGGATCTCTATGGGCATGCATTAACCTCATGTACGTATGAGGTTCATGCATGCCCATACGCGGGCTGCGCGCACGCAGGTTCTGTTGTTTAGAACCAGTAACCAGGACAACAAGCTTATTTGTCAGCCATACTCTCACGAAACAATCTTGAATGAATTCTTTTTACATCAAATAACAAGGAATTAGGAGTTTCGTGGTATAAAACAAATGATACATGTTTTCAGTCGTTCATGAACTATCCACCCTCGTTGAGGCTGTGTGTATCTATCGCACTCAGCCTAACGGCTTCCTGTGATAGATACACACATCCTCAACTCAAGTGCGGATAGATCGTATAATGAACTGATGTGCATGCATCATTTGTATATTAGCCTCAAACTTTTTTTTCTTCTTTTTTTTCTTTCTGTTTTTATTGTTATTTCTGAAAAATGAACAGAGTAAAAGCAACAATATAATATATAATATCATCTTAAAACTACAAAACAGGCACCTGCTCATGCACCCATAAACACGCACACACACACACTCACGCTCACATACTTTCCCAGGGGGCAAGATTACATTACAAAAAGTCAATGAAGATGTTAAGGACAACAGAGCTTTGCAAGACTACTACTAAATTTCAGTTAAACTTGATAGACCATTTCTTAAAATGGACTTAACTTATTTTTCTTTTGGGCAATTTTATATTCTATTTTTTGTTGGAACTTTACCATTAAAACAAAAGCTTCGAAAATAAGTTCTTTTCCCTGAAACCTAAATGTAATATTTTAAAAATAAACATAGAAAATGTATACAAGAGGCGGGTTTGTAAAAGCGACTTTACAACAGCAATTTTGCCCAACAGGGATAGGCTTCTATGCCTCCAACAATTTAAAATCTGTTCTATAATGACAAGTCTGGGAACAAAATTCAGTTCGTAAAGCATTTTTGTGTTCAATGAGAAAACAACTCCTAAAGCCTTAAATGTTTTTGATTTCCAATTCAACCCTAATGCATCTTGTGGAATAAGTGTACAGTAAATCTCTGTGTATAAGGCGCACCTGTGTATAAGGCGCACCCCTATTTTTAAGACTTTAAAAAAAAAAAAAAAAAAAAAATCTGGAAATTCTTTTTGCTTTTATTTGTTTTTTGTTTGCTTTTTGTTAAAACCAGATCAGATCCCGTCTTATTTCAGAGTTCGGAAATACTTTCATTTTATTACGAGGCACAGTTGAAGTGCTTGTGAACTAAGTTAGACCTTCGCACAACAACAACAAAATCCAGCAGTCAAAACAGCACGTCCATTTGAAGATGGGTCATTTCACGTTAAGTGTACACTTTTTTTCTCACTGGGGGTCAAAAATGAAAATTGTTGTTAGAGCAAAAGATGCACAGATTCTGAAAGTTTGGGGTATATGTCAGAAATGTGTAAAATTATAGAGCGTCAAGTCCATGTTTACATATAGAAATATTCGATTGAAATACAGTAACAAAAATAGGCGTTTGGAGAGGACATTTTGTTTAACAAAGAACACATCAGCTTTATTATACCCGTAAATGGTATACACATAGTTTTCTGTACTTTTATATGCCTTTTTATACTTATCAGATGTTGATGCACTTATTTCCTATTCACTTAAGCCATATTTTGCCATAAAATTAGTGTATTTTATAGGAAACTGAATTATGGGGAGGTTGAATTTATTTAATGACATGAGAATTTCTTGTCCTTCTTCTTATATAGACTTCAAATTTGGTATACAGTGTTGCATTTATGTCTAAATTATTTGATGCTGTGTAAAAAAAAACAAGTGAATGCAAGTTTTAATCAAATATGAGCTTCCAAACTTAATTCATTGACGTGTTTTGGAGAGGACATTTGTTTAACAACAAATCTTAGCAATATGAACTCTTACTATATTAGTTGATATGTAAATTGCTATGCATCATTCATTTCTAACATTTCTGTAAGAACATGCCAATAGATTATTGGAACATTATATGAGCCAAGTGACATATATTGGAGAGGATAAACTTCAAATTATTCACCATCATTACAACTCATACCTGCCAACCTTTGGAGACTAAAAATAGTAATCATTTTTTACGAGGACTGTGACGGAGCGGACCGACGCGACAGAACGAAGGAGTGAAGCGACCGAGCGGGGGGTGGGTGTGGGAGAGGGCTGTCCCCCTCCCACGGTAGGGAGCTTGTGGTATTTTCAACATGTAGGAATGCCTTTTTCCTTCACTTTAAACTCATTTTTCAACACTTATGCAACCCCCTCCCCCATAAAAAATATTTAAAAAAACAAGGACTAAAAGCTCAAAATTCCCCTGATGAAATAGAACCTGGAGGAGAAAAATAAAGGGCTGTGCATAAGCGTGTAATGAGGTACTCGAATACCCAATTTTTTTTTTTTGACACCACCATACTACGGTAGAAGTATCCCAGGTCCATCACCGAAAACTCAAGCGATTTTACTTGGAGTTGCAGTTGAAGGCGCTGATTAATAATAATAATAGTAAACAATGCTGTTTTTAAAACCAAAGATGACAGACTAATTTTCCTCAGAGTCCAAACAGAAATCTGGACATTTGGTCCCACTTTCTGAGTGGTGAGTTGACAGTGATTGAGCTGTGAAACTTTTTTTTACTCTTGGTACCATGCCGGTGCTCTCCCGGGCACGCTTAAGCGTTGGCCTGGACAGTGCCAGGTGAACGGGCAAAAAAAAAAAAAAATTAAATTTAAAAAAAAAAAAAAAAAAAAAATTAAAAAAAAAAAGAAAAATCGTAATTTTATGACAAAAAAATCGTAAGGCGTAATTTAAATCAAATAATCGTAATAATTACGCCAAAATCGTAGTAGTTGGCAGGTATGACAACTCCAACTTTATCTCAGAAAATATGGCGTGAAAGTTTTGTTATTCATACATTGTTTCATGTTATTTAAACAGTATTTTACAATAAAAACAATACTGATATTGTCTATTGATACACCAGTTTTTATATACAAGTCTTATTATTTATTTTTTCTATAATCCAAACTCTCAAAGAGTGACTCGTTGATATACATTGTATGTTATGGAGAGGACACTTTGTTTAACAGTGACATCTGAATGTTTAAATGCAATTTACTTTTTTTGTAATCAATACATTCACCAGTCTTTATTTTTGATTTTCATATACCAAGTTAGATAACGCAATATAAGGTAGGAAATGTCCCGATACCATGCATATTGTCAATTAAACTAGTATTTATAGTGAGTAATAAGCAAAAAAAAACATCTTACTTTAAATTCCTGCAAAAACAATATGAGAATATAGGTTTCCATAATTGTTGGTATAACTAGGGATGTCAGACGCTCGCGCTGCAATCCTGAAATCGAGCCATCAATGTGCGTTAAGGCTGCGACGGGTAGTCGAATGCTCGAGTACCCGCACGGTTGACAACTACTCGGGTACGATTTCTCGTACCCGAATATTCGGCCGCAAAAAAAAAAAAATTAAAAAAAAAAAAATGTCCAGGCCCACGCTTACCCGTGCCAGGGAGAGCGGCAGCCGCTGGCATGGTACCGTCGGTAAAAATGTTTCCCAACTCAAGCACTGTCAAACTCACCTTTCAGAAACTGGGACCAAATGTCCAGATTTCTGTTTTGACTTGAAGGAAAATGGATTATTCTGCCATCTTTGGTTTTTAAAACAGCATTGTTTAATGTTATAGTTCTTATTAAATCGGCGCCTTCAACTGCAACTCAAAGTAAAATTGCATGCGTTTTGGGCGAGGGATCTGAGAAACTGCCGAGTGGTATGGTAGTGGCAAAAAAAGTCAAAAAAGAAAAAAAAGTCAAAAAATCAAAAAATTCAAAAAAAAATCAAAAAAATTCAAAAAAATTCAAAAAAATTCAAAAAAATTATAAAAAAAACATGGCGTCCGAATACTCGAGTATTCGCCTGTAAGCCTGGGAGTGTACTCGGGTACCTCATTACACTGTTGTGCACAGCCTTAATGTGCGTACGAGCCAACGGTGATTGTAGTCGAAAAAAAACATGCAATCTTTAAAAATTCATTAAAAATCACAATTAGCAGGAAAGAACTAATTGATTAAGAATTACCGTAGATTAAAGTTGTATTCCAATATTGGAAGCATTTTCTTCACAAGTAGAATCGTAGAATCACTCAAAATATGGCAGTAAAGATGAGCTCTAATTCGCCCATTCGCCCTTTGCAAGCGTTTGAAAGGCATTGTGGCAACCATGGCACTGCTTTTCTGTGACTCTCTGAAAAACTGTGCATGTTTACATCAAAATCTGGAGGTGATCCTGGGGTCACACAATGCCCAAATTTGGACATGCCATTCATGAAACTTGAGAAAATAATCCATGCGCATTGACTTTTTTGCCTACCCCATACTTTTAATATATTTGAGCAGTAAAAAAAAGTTCCAATTTATAGTGATCTTTTTCTTATAAAAATGAACTTTTTGCAAAAGTCAATGTTAGTATATTTATAAGTGATATTCAAGCTATCTTTGAGCCAAAAATCTAAGGGAAATTCATTCAGGATCATCTCCAGATAATCACAAACTTCTGATGTATACTACCCAAGACTGAACAACCGTAAGTCTTGACACTCGCCCTCAACCCCTGGTGATTCTGTGCTGAACACGTACGGACCGAACAAAATATTTGCAGCTAGAAACTACTTTCCATGGATAAATTGAGAATTTTGATCGACTACCAACGTTGAATATAAGTTTTTCATAATTAAAGACTCCATTATTAAAGCAATAACTCAGTATTTATTATAGAAAAAGAAGTTGAAATGTTGAATGTGTGTACGAGTGAAATGCCGGGAGGAAGTAAAAATGAAAGAAAAGCGTGATGTTATCATCAAGCCGCAATGGCCACGTGCGCGCACGTGGAAATTTCCATTGTAAGCGCCGGCATGTGGCTCTTCTCCTAAGTGTACAAACTCCCTCTTTAAAAAAAAGATAAAATGCAAGAAATTATTAAAACAATGTTTCAAGGGAAACTAAACACTGTTTCGAGGGAAATTACGTAGAAATGAGCAATTCTAGTGACTCAGCTGTAATTGTAAATATACAGGTGTTATTCTCCTAATACATTTGTAACATTACAAGAGGTTTTCTGGACATTTACCATATTTGTTTTCCTTTATCAAAAAGCAATTTTACATGTACTTGGAATTGATATATTTTTCCACCATGACTGCCAGAATTTTAATCCAAGTTTACATTGAAATATCATCTTAAATTTGTATCGCCGATTATTTGAAAATCTTTACTTGAAAATCAGCGATCCTCCAGATCCTCAAATCGATCCTCAAATTTTATCAGGAAACATTTTTCCTGTGATATTTTTTTTTTTTTTAAATCTTTGTTTTTCTTTATTTTTCTTTGTTTTTCTTTGTTTGTTGCCATGGCAACCTTATATTTTAATTTTAAAAATGTTGTGGAAAGATGTCCCTGCCATTATCTTGGAATGCAAAGTGTTTTGAGTAGCAATTTGATCTGGAAAGTAAATACCGGTATATTAATTTTTAAATATTTTCTTTGTTTTGTTTCCATGGCAACAATATATTTAATTTCAAGGTTTCTTTTAAAAATGTTGATAAAAAGAATATAATGAAGAAAAGTTCTGTTGAAATTTCAATGAGAAACAAGATATATTTTTTGAGATATGGCACATCAAACAATGCTTGCAATGTTGAGGTATGTACTCTTTACTATGTACTTAAATTACACTCGGTGCCATGCTTACATTGTAATTTCCTATGCAAAAACTTCAGGAAATACCCCTAAATAAAAACATTAAAAAATTAATATCTCGAGAATCAATTTATATTTTGACTCCATTTTTTTTCCATATTGAATGATAAATTGTGTTCTCCAAATACAGTGCAAAATTGTCATGATTTTATGGACTTCAATTTTTAGTCTAACATCCCTAGTATAACTGATCAGAAAGTCCTAACTGATAAATGAATAACAGGTACTGTAACAAGGTACTTGCTTGTCTTTAAAAACCGTTCTATTTCTCAACAGTAACAAGACACTTCTTGTCTTTAACAACTTTTTTTTTCTTAACAGATAACAAGGCACTTGCTTGTCTTTAACACAGTTCTTTTTTAAACAGATAACAAAACAATTGTCTTTAACAACTTTTTTTTCTTCACAGATAACAAGGCACTTGCTTGTCTTTAACAAAAAGTCTATACCTTCATATATTGACTGTTCTTGAGAAATGTTCAGATCAAATCTACACATCAGTGTCGTAAAGTGATATAGTTTTCTTTATATATACTTTTAACTTTTTTGTTGCTATAAACCATCAACAGTGCTGGGATCATCAACATAAAATGTGTATCTATTACAAATATAATGTGTAGGTGATCCCCCCCCCCCCCCCCCAACAAAAAAAAAAAAAAAAAAAAAAATTCTAAGTCCAATCATGAGATGCACTTATACCTGTAAATTTAATAAACACAAATGATACTTTTGAAAGCTGTGTAAGGAAATGCCCTCCTCATCTCAATTTTGCATAGATGGGTCATTAGGTCGAAGACCAAAGGTCATTTTACCTATAAATTAAGCTTTCATTAGTTAAGCATTGGATACAGTGAGTATCAGTATTGATAAATTAATTATTAGAAAAGAACATTCACATGCATCATGTACCGGTATATCATTTTAATTCAAGTATGATTTTTTTTTAATGAATATTGCAGCAAAGGAAATTGGTGTCTGTAAAAAATTAAAAAGTTTGTCAAAGTTTTTGAAAATCTTCAATAATCTTGGATCAACCATTTTGGCATTTAACTGATTTATTTGTTGCAAATTTATTTGTCCACCTTTTCCATTCCACCTCAAGACACATTGTCTCACTGTACTTATTATGTTCACTTGCCATTGTTAACGTTTTAGATTAATGAATCATTCTTTTCTTTGTGTTTCCTTGATGTCTTGTGCCGATTCTTCCTGTAAAACGAACAATAGAGGGTGAAAACCTTCAATGTAATGTAACCAATTGAAAGAATTGAGAGCATGAATGTGTAATGAGGCTCAATTTCAATGTTGTCTGCAAGATTATAAGTTAAACGATCAATGATATTCAATCCATTTGAAAGAAACTAGATTATTGCTCCCTTGAAAGCATATTTTTGGGGATATTCATTCCAAGTTGACATATTATAGCATACATGTATGCCATAGAATATTGCCACAAACATGACTACCGGTACCTATCACAATTTATATTAAATTGCAGTGACATATTCTGGCTTAATGCATCGTACAAATACATGCATAATATGTGATGCAAGTATTAAAGTCCTCTTCGAAATCTACATTCCAAATTGTGCATTAGTCCACCCTCCTTATTGTGTTGAAACAATATGCATCAGTGGACAAATTGTTAAATGTTGTAAAAATTTAAATCATGGTCACTCAATAACTTTAATCTTTTGACTTATATTTGTCAAGGCTGCATAATTTGACCAACATCACACATGCTCATAAGTAAAAGTGGTGCATTGCAGTTGGTCCAAGGAAAACACTGCTATGTGCATGCACTCCCATGCTCCAATGTATTGACTACATAAACATAGGGATGGATGTATATGGGGCAAAGGTCAGAGGATTTGTTTTCCCTACTTGAAGTGCCTGGTTAAAAAAATGTGTCCTCTCCTTAACAACCTAATGGCATACATTATATTGCTACCAGGGTGGTAAATGATTGCAATGATCAGTAGATTTTGTCAGTTACACACTTACAAATATTGCACTTTAAAATGTATTTAATATCAGACTATGTTGTGAGAATATTTCTGTCTTTGCATTCAGAAATTACCCAATTACATAGAGGAATTAATGAAAATCAATACCAAAATAAAATTATAGCTGTTGACATGATATTTAATGAATTCTTATACTGAGTGGAACAACATATCAATGTTTTCTTACATGAAGGAAGTGATTATACTATAAAAAAATAATTGTTTCTGTACATTGTTAACAATGGGTAACTCTGTTATGGAGAGGACATTCAGTTTAACATTGCATTAGTGTGAGATACTGACCATCTATAGATATGTAGATGGAAAATCACATTTCATGATATTAAATGGAGGCATATTATTATTGTATACCAGTGCCATAGATAGTGCAAGCCTCAGTGCTTTAATATATGAAGAAAATACCTGTTATGGAGAGGACACACTTTTAACGGAAAATAAAGTCATCAAATTAACCAAGCAATAAAATATATATCACATATTTTGTTCATTGATTTGAGACATGTCCTCATTTTCAAACATTCTGAAGATTATTTAAATAGAGTTTAGGCCCATATATATCATTTTAAGTCACTGCTGCTGGCCTCAATGTTATGGAGAGGACATGTTTTTTAATTTTAACGGAAAAGATGCCTTTTACAAAAATATTCATCATTTTCACATTTATTGGTCAAATTTGGTCAAATAAGTTTTATGATGTTACATAGTGGCTGTGCTGACACTAAAACATTAAAATTTTACACAACTCTCAATAGATTCATGTAAGATATCAATGAACATTATCAAAATTATGAAATGAGAATCCCTTTTCCGTTAAAAATGCACTAAAAATGCTGAAATTAACAGAAATAATGTTTGCAGTGTTATGAAAATTGAACTGTAGGTTGCTGTTGATAAGGTCCATCAAATAAAATGGCCAACATAAAATAATAATTGTTTAAAAGATGCCAAAATGGGGAAAACCCCATTTTTCAAAAAGTGTACACTTAACGTGAAATGACCCAGATATGGGACTACAATGACTGTACAATGGTACAGGACATTTCTAGAATAACTCCACACAACTTACCGACAATTTTATGTTGCATTGTTGATATGAAGACGAAAATAAACTGCATAACTTATTTTTCTAATAAAATCTGCCGGTAGATTTAGATCTAAATCCGTACCATATTGCCAAAAAGTAAAAGAAGGGACGTGAAAGATCGTTTCTTACGAAGCTAGCTGCCGCGCAACGCAACTGCGCAAGTTAAAATCGCAATTCAGTATTACACCGCACATCGTGGTAGGATACCAAATCTGCCCCCGTGGAAGTGATCTGCATGATACAGGTGAGTGAGCTGAAGACACGGGAGAGCTTCGGCCGGCAAAGTGCTTTGTGAAGGGCATAATTTATCGAGACTGAAAAAAATCAAAAAATCAAAATCTCTTCCCTTCAAATTAGGAACGTAGATTTACTTCATACAGTAGATTCTATTCTTTATTTTCATTATGAAATTCATGTTGAGACACAGAGATTTTTGAAAACCACTAAAAAGTTGCATTTTGAGGACTCAAAATATTCTGTGCCTGTGTATACGGCGCACCCCGACTTTTGATTTTTCCCGACGGTAACAAAAGTGCGCCTTATACACGGAGATTTACGGTACTGCCTTTCAGCTTTCCTATATGAATTGCATCTGACTTCCTTAAATTAATGCGACAACCTGAACATTTTGCAAACTGAGTCAAAGTTTCAAATATATGTTTAAAGGAAACTGTTTCCCCATTCATAAAAAACAAGTTGTGTCATCCGCAAAAAGACTTATTGCCAACTGAAATTCCCTTTATCCCTGGATTGTGTCGTACTGAAATAGCCAGAATTTCAATAGCTAGTATAAATAAAAGGGGATATTTATGGCAAGCCAAAAGGGAATATATTCATCTCTTGTATTTATATTCATCTCTGATTAAAAATATATTCAGCTTTCATTCTAATATATTCATCTTTTCAATATGTTCGTCTTTTTAATATTTTCATCTTTATACCATATTTGTCTTTTTAATTTATCCATCTTTTTAATATTTTTATCTATCCAATATTTTCATCTTTTCAGTATTTTCGTCTTGAAATCCACGTTTGTTTAATTTATTTGTCTTTTACAATATTCGTCTTTTATTCTACATCAGATTTGTTTGTGTTTCATTATATTCGCTTTTACCAAATATATTTGTCTTTTACAAAATATATTCATCTTCTAGTCTACGCCGAAGGAAAAATGATTATGAAGGAACAATTGTGCACGTCATTACGAACTCGTAGCTCATGCACAGTTTTTCCTTCAAAATCATGTTGCCTTCGGCGTAGACTAGAAGATGAATATATTTTGTAAAAGACGAATATATTTGGTAAAAGCAAATATAATAAAACATGAACAAATCTGATGTAGAATAAAAGACGAATATTGTAAAAGATAAACACATTAAACAAACGTGGATTTGAAATGGAAATATTTACAAGACAAACAAATAAATATGTAATGAAGAAAAAGAATATAATTTCAAGACGAAAATATTGAAAAGATGAAAATATTGGATAGATGAACATATTAAAAAGATGGATAAATTAAAAAGACAAATATAGTGATCAGATGAATATATTGAATAGATGAATATATTGAAAAGATGAATAAATTATAATAAAAAAACTAAATATATAGTGATAGGATGAACATAAACAATGATGAAAATATTAAAAAGATGAATATATTAGAATGAAAGCTGAATATATTTATTCAGAGATGAATATAAATACAAGAGATGGATATATTCCCTTTTGGCTTGCCATAGATATTGGGCACCCCTGGAATATTCCTCTTTTACTTGCAACTGGATTGGACATAAAACCATTGTTTAACACACAGCTAGTTCTGGCATTGTAAAAAGTCCTTATCCATCTTATATTAGCCTCAAACTTGGTTATAGGATGTATCACCATAGGAGGACAGTCTCATTACATTTAAGATAAGTAGGTGAAAGGTCACAGAGGTCAAATTACTTAAATTACAGGTTAAGCTTTCATGGTAAACCAGTATTAGTAACACCAGACGTTATTAGAAACCGGTATTCCTACTGCCTTCAAATTTTTATACCGCAAAACTGCCATACCGACTGAATACATTCCGGTATTTTATTATTTTAATGTGTATAAAGTCTATTCACTTGAATTTTTGTTGCTTTAAAAAAAAAGGAAGTGGGCGGAGACAAGAAACACATTATTTTTGTCATTTGGCCTACCGTATTTGCCGGCGTAAAGGCCGCAGTATTTTTGGAAAAGAAAATATCAAAAAGTTGGGGTGCGGCCTTTACGACGAAAGAGTAAAAAAAAAAAAAAAACGAAAGTCAAAACCAACACGAATTTGCACGTATGGGACTAGAAACGGTAAAATAACAATACCACTATGGTACAGGACATTTCCAAACGTCTTACCGACAATTTTATCTTGCATTGTTGACATGATGACGAAAATAAACGTCCTAACACAACATTTGCCGATAGATCTTGATCTAAGTTCGTGCCAATGCATTGCAAAAGTAAAGGAAGGGACAGTCTAACGGAGCTACCGCGAACATCCATCCGAAGTCGCCATTTTGTTTTCCCATTTCATGCAGTTTCGCATTACACCGTACATTGTGGTAGGGGTATATCGGACACCAAATCTGCCTGCGATCACTTTTTTAGCTAAACTTCTGGTAAATTATAAGAATATGGATGAATTTGGTATCAGTTTGTAAAAAAAAAATAGTGTTTTCGAGAAAATTATTAGGTATTTTGTTTTGTTCGTTTGTTTTTTATGCCTCCGCCACCGAAGGTGGTGCCGGAGGCATCATGTTTTCGGGTTGTCCGTCCGAACGTCCGTCCGTCCGTACGTCCGTCCGTCCCGTTTGACCGTTATCACAATATCTCAAGAACCATTTAAGATTTAAACTTAAGACTCGGGAATAGTATTTATCACCATAGGAAGACGATCTGATTAGATTTTGGAGTACGTAGGTCAAAGGTCACAGGTCACAGAGGTCAACTTATGAAATTCCTTGTATTGAGTTTGTTAGCGCGATATCTCAAGAACCATTTGAGATTTAAACTTCAAACTTAAGGATAGTATGTATCACCATAGGAAGACGATCTGATTAGATTTTGGAGCACGTATGTCAAAGGTCAAGGGTCACAGAGGTCAACTTATGAAATTCCATACATTGAGATTGTTATCATGATATCTCAAGAACCACTGGAGATTTAAACTTCAAACTTAGTGATAGTGTGTATCACTATAGGAAAACAATCTGATTACATTTTGGAGCACATAGGTCAAAGGTCAAGGGTCATAGAGGTCAACTTATGAAATTCCATACATTGAGATTGTTATCATGATATCTCAAGAACCACTGGAGATGTAAAAACTTCAAACTTAAGGATAGTATGTATCACCATAGGAAGACGATCTGAGTAGATTTTGGAGCACGTAGGTCAAAGGTCAAGGGTCACAGAGGTCAACTTATGAAATTCCATACATTGAGATTGTTATCATAATATCTCAAGAACCACTGGAGATTTAAACTTCAAACTTAATGATAGTGTGTATCACCATAGGAAGACAATCTGATTAGATTTTGGAGCACGTAGGTCAAAGGTCAAGGGTCACAGAGGTCAACTTATGAAATTCCATACATTGAGATCGTTATCGCGATATCTCAAGAACCACTGGAGAATTTTCACGGATTACAATTGAACTTGAATTTGAAAAATTTCTTTCGTTTCGGTTTGTAAAATTGCTCTATGACGGAGGCATCATTTTCGACTGCACGCAGTCGAATTCCATCTAGTTTTTTCCTGTTTTTTTTTTTTTTTTTTTGTTTTCCCTCTTTGAAATGTCAAAGTTGGGGGTGCGGCCTATGCGGCGGTGCGGCCTTATCGCCGGCAAATACGGTAGTTATATATGCGAAAATTTGATATGAAGGTACATGTTATCAAACGCAGTCTAATTTAGATTTCGGAGAAGGTAGGTTAAAAAGTCATACCTCATTGAATATGCAAAAATACCTGATTATATATGCAAAAATGTGGTTTTCATTCAATAATGTAAGTAATGTTGTTGAGTACCGGTATGTACCTCAAATGTCAAAGCTCATTTTACTTTGTGAGTCTAACTGAGAGCCCGCTTCACCCATGTGCACTCATTAACGCTTCGTTGCCAATTTGAAAGAGTAACTCTTTGATGCATTCATGAAAATTTGTGAAATATCAACGCTTTGTTCTCCCAGAATTTTGTGTTTTCCAGCAAATTACGTTTGTTTCCTTTGGGAACATTTTCGTAGCTTTTCGGTCCTTTTTAAGAAATTATAGATGATTTCGTCATGGCCTCGGCCCCTCTGAAACCTGCGGAGTTAGCAGGCGGAGACGCGGACCCTGACCCGTAACGTCCGGGGGCTGATTCGCACCATGAGTCCAAGTATCTCGCGATTACCACACATGTACACCCGCCTCATGAACCCAAGTGTTCCACGGGAGATAAGAAGAAAGTGACTTTGAAATCGAGTTCAAGCAAAAAATCAATGGAAAAATAACTGCCTGCTACGATGGATTATGACACCGCCTCTCCAAATTGAAGATTATGTTATCCCTGGTGATCGAGATTCTCCCTTAAACTCGAGCTCCAACACCACCGGCACCAGCTCGGAAGCAGGCTAGAGCCTCTACCTTAGTCTGCGGAGGCAGATCAATATGAGGCAAGCACAAGTTATGATTATGAGCCCCCATCATGCAATTTGCAGGGGGTAGATGAGGACATTACATGTGTTTATGGTGGAGATGAGTCAGTGCTTGAGGATGAAATGGGGCAGCACTTGCATGCTGACTCTGACACAGTTATCCCTGCTTTTACAATGAAGTTTGCAGCACAGACAGATGTGGGTACACCACTCGACGATGAAGTAGCTAGTTCCACTTCTTAGATGTCAAATCACAAACTTGAGGATAAAGTTCTTGAAGAAACACCAGCTAAGTACATGTACTTGCCGCCAAGCAACTGCCCCATTCTCGATGTACCAAGAGTTTAACCGGTCATTTGGGAAAAGTTGTCACCGCTTATTCGAAGTCGTGACCTATAACTGACCAGAGTTCAAACGCTCCTTACGAGGGGCTCAACTGCGTATACACATTCACTCTCGTCTGCTAACCTCACAGAGACACATCAGGACGCTTTAGCATTGCTCTCAAATGCTAACTATGAGATGAATTCCCTGCATAAAGAACTCATCAAGTCAGATATGAATCCGGCTTACTCTCAATTGTGCAAAGCACCTGTGACAAAATTCCTCTTTGGGGATGATTTAGGAAAGAGAGTTAAGGACCTGAAAGAAGAACAGAAAGTGACATTACATGTAGGTGTGGTGAAATCTGCTGATGAGGGTAAGATTTAGGCTCGACCCCAGACCACGTATCACCCATACAAGGCAGCTGATACCTACCGCTCACAGCAGTACAGATCGGCTGGATGGACGTCCTCATCCAACAGATGACCTTTCTCAGGGACACCCTATCAGCCTTTTTTTAGGCAGGAGAGCGCCTCCCAGGGGCGGCATGCAGGCTCAAGCACAGAGACAGCCAGCTTGAGAGACAGCCAGTGGTGTCACAGAGTCGCTATCGTCAGAACCTGCAGAGAAAGTAGCTACCAGCATACCCCAAGAAGTAGGTAGCCCTTCACGTTCATTATCAATACCAAAAGTTACTGAAATTTCTAATCAAGCGTCACCAATTGGAGGTCGAGTGAGACAATTTTTTGAAGAATGGAAACAAAAATTACTTCAGACCATGTCATTCTTGAATCAGCAAAGGGGTAAAAGATTTGACCCAAGTTTAATCTGCCCTACTAGAACTAATGTCTCTCGGCAGTACAAAAGAAGTGCTTCTGAAATTGAAAATATTCAGGGAGAGTTAGAAAACCTGAAGAGCAAGAATGTGATAGAACACAGCTCCATGTGTGTCACGGATGATTTCATATTGAACATTTTTACAAGGCCTACAAAAAATCGGAGTGTCAGACTCATTTTTAGATCTTTCAGATTTAAATGAATATGTTGTTAAACAGCATTTCAAGATGAACGACATTCACACTGTGGCATGTCTCTTGACCCCACACTGTTTAATACATGGTCTCAGTTGACCTCCAAGATGCTTATTATTCAATCTCAGTAGAACCCAAAGTCCAAAAAAACCTGCAACTCACCTAGCAAGGTCATCATTGGCAGTACAAGGCACTACCAAATGGGCTTAGCTCTGCGCCAAGGCTATTCTTTGGGAGGCAGGCCATGTTATTTTGGGATATCTAGATGATAAAATCATTATAAGTGAACTAAACGCCAGGTTGAAGCAGCGGTTAGAGCAACCATGCAAGTATTTTCGGAATTGGGGTTTAAGATTTACCTCAAGAACTCTGTGTTTAAACCTGTACAAGAGATTCAATTTTGGGGCTTTATGATCAATACAGTAGAAATTATTTTCAAACTTCCGACTTTGCTCTCTCAACCTGAACCCACAATTAGGCAAGTTGCTCATGTAGGGGGGGAAATGATTTCCACTTTCCCTGCAGTCCAGTATGTACCGGTACCAATGCTTTACAGAAACCTTGAAAAAGGCAAAATCATGGCACTTAAAAGAAACTGGACATTTTGACAGGAAAATGATGCTCTCAAATTGGTTAACCCATATCCAGTATACATTTTTACCCATCAGTAGAGAAAAACCATCTCGTGAAATCAGAACTGATGCTAGTGGCAGTGGATGGGGTGCAACAAACATGCAAATTTATACCGGGGGGAAGGTGGAATGAGTCTGAACTAGAAAAGGCAAGAGACAATGAAATGAACTATCTAGAGACTTTGGCAGATTGCTCAGGTCCGATAATACAACGGCTGTGGCTTACATAAACAATATGGGAGGCATCAAGTCACCCCATTGTAACCAACTGGCTGTAGACATTTGGAAGTGGTGCATAGAGAGAACCATATGGATTAGCGCAGCATATCTCCCTGGCCAACAAAATACAGAGGCAGATCATAAATCCCGTCATTTCAATGACAGAACTGAATGGATGCTCAGCGAGAGAACATTCGCGAAGATAGTTCAGAAATTTGAGAAGCCCGAGATAGATATTTTTGCCTCAAGATTAAATACGAAACTGGAGAGGTACATTTAATGGCTGCCTGACCCCAATGCAGAAGCAGTGGATGCTTTCACATTAGGTGAGACAATTTTGAGTTCTATGCATTTCCTCCTTTCTGACTCATGGCAAGATGTATCCAAAAATAAAGGCTGACAAGGCAACAGGCATTCTGATTGTGCCTAAGTGGCCAACCCAGGCATGGTTCCCATGTCTAAGTAGCTTCCTCGTTGGTGAACCATTTTTTACCTCCTCACGCAACCCTCTTCCCAAACCCCACACCCTCTTTGTGACTGCCTCGATCTTTTTAGATGCTGGTTATCCCGGGGCCTTTCGGGAATATAGGACTCAAGGAAAAAGTCATTGACGTTCTCACAGCATCTTGGAGGAACTCTACCAAGAAGCAGTATCAAGTTTATTGGACCAAGTGGAAACGATTTTGTCAGAACTTTTCCTTAGAGAACGCTAGTTACATTACATTAAATGCAGAAAGAATCGCATTGTCATCGTATGTAACTCTTGAACAAAGTGTTCATCCTGTTGGCTCACACCCACTGGTCTATAGACTTTTAAAAGGAACATTTGATCACAGACCTCCGGGGCCACGTTACAAGGACACATGAAATGTGAGTGTTGCACTTGGCCTATTAAAGCTGTGCAGGTCAGCACGGCTTCACGCTCAGCTTTAAGGCGTATACTCAGGACAGGAGACTCTGCGTCGTCCACTACCTCCGAATGTACATCAGGAGAATGGAGGAAGTTCGAGGACAAGAACGCCAACTATTCATCAGCATTACCAAACCACATGGGAAAGTTTCATCCCCAAAAATATCACTGTGGATCAAAGAGGCCTTAACGGTAGTCTGGAGTTGAAAATAGCAAATACATGGCACATTCCACGAGATCGGCTGCAGTGTCGGCAACTAACAGGGCCAATGTACCAGTCACATGTATTCTAAACCAAGCTGGCTGGTCGAGCGAAAAAACTTTCCAGCATTTTTATAATAAACCACTCGCAGATGACAGAGAAGAATTCTCACAAGCTGTACTTAAGCAATAAACTACGCATTAGCTTAGAACATACTGTCAGAGTGTCAGGAATTGAACGCTAAATTGTGACAGGTTGGTAGAAAAGACATTGCCAAACGTTGTACTTGTTAATAATAATAATAATAATAATATTCTCCATTTTAATTTAATGCTCAAGGCGCTTCAAAATATAAGTGAACACATTACATCATGAAAAAGAAGCGTGTACATTTACATAAGAAATAAAATGCAAAAATGAAAGAATGAATGTCTGTCTTCAAAACGTGAAATTAGTCTCAGTGGGTTTTACAATTTTGTTCAAGTGACCTTTATCTGCGCATGCGCAGATCAATTCACGCATGCTCAGATTGTATCTACGAAATGGTATATTGTATCCTCCGGCAGTATGCCGGTGGGGTACTTTGGATTCAGCAGAGTTACGCTGCCACGTCATAATCTTATGTGCGCTCTAACTGCCACATTCCTTGACGGATTTCTTTCAAATTTTGTATTGAGGTGTATCTTGCAGGCCTGATAAAAACCCGATTTAAATCGGTTTCCCGATTTTTTTTTATTTTCCCCGATTTTTTCCCGATTTTTTTTTTTCTTCCCGATTGAATTATTTTTTTTTTAATCCAGATTTTTTTTTTTTTTTTTTTTTTTTTTTACCAATTTTTTTTTCTTCCCTATTTTATCCTGATTTTCGAGATTTCCCTCTTATTTTCTCTATTCATCCCTATTTTGCCCTATTTTTTTCCCGATTTTGTCCCAATTTTCTTACTCGAAAGGGGGGAATCTCGTTAGATGCCATTTTTTCCCCGCGATTCCTCTTTTTTTTTTTTCTCAAGGGGGGCGTGGTTGAGGGGAAAACAAAAAACCTATTTTTTTTTTAGTGCTCACTATCACCCCTGATCTTGTTAAAATCTACACACCTACAACTTTTGGTGATGCTGCCCCTAGTGTTCCGTCTTCTATAGGGTAAAAGGCCATATTTTGATAGATGTATTGTGTGCACTCTAGTGTGCGGTCTAACTGTATCATTCCCTGACAGATTTCTTTCAAAATTTGTATGGAGGTGTATCTTGGTACATAATCTACACACCTATACCTTTTGCTGATGCTGCCCCCAGTGTACCGTCTTCTATAGGGTAAAAGGCCATATTTTTGTGGGAGTCTAGTGTGCGCTCTGCAGGTCATATTAAATGATGGATTTCTTTCAAATTTTAAATGGAGATGTATCATGGTACAATCTACACATCTACACTTTTGGGTGATGTCGCCCTCATTGTTCAAAGGTCATATGTCTTTTACTCGCTCTAAATGCCTTCTTGAAGGATTTCTTTCAAATGTTGTATTTGTCTCTTACAGGCCTGATAATTACCTGATTTAAATCTTGTTTCCAATTTTTTTTTTTTTCCCTGATTTTTGTTTTTGTCTTCCTGATTTTATCCCTATTTTCTCCATTTTTCCCTATTTTTCCCTATTTTTCCCCAATGCTCCCCAGGGAGTGGAGAATGTGCATACATTGAGTGATTTCAAGTTGGGTGTTAGTGTTAGTGTTTAGAGCAGTAAAGAGCTCTTAAATCGAGCTAAAAACTTGCTGATGAAATTAAGAGTCCGATGAAGATAGCAATATCGATAGCTTAAAGGTAATACAAAGTTTTGGGAATTTTTGAAAATTGGGTGGATACTGATTCTTTACAATTTTGATGTATTTGGATGCCCCTGTGGATGTTTTATCAGCACTAGAAAATTTAGCCCCTGAAACACTTCTACTTTTGAGTAAAATTGAATATAAAAATTTACCGGTGCTCCCGGTAAATGTTGATAAATTTCAAATAGCGCCTACAGCCGTACAATGGTAGCTGCGACCATGAAAATCTCACAATATGTTGTTGTGATATATAGTTTCCAAACAGAAATAGCTAATCGGTCAATTTTAGTCAAGAAACATGGTTTTATAGCTTAATTAAACCTTGACCTTGAGAGGGAGCTATACAACATAAAGAGTGTTTTATTTACAATCTCATAACTTTAGACTTGATTTCAAATGCGACAACGTTCACTGAATATTGTAGGATCGCATATGCTTCCAATATGTTCATTTGAACCAAATTCATGACCCCATACCAAAACTTTGTATTACCTTTAACACCACTGATTTCACACATGCTTGATTTCACGATGATGATTTAAAAATAGTAAATCAAAACTAAAGATATCATGAAAAGCACAGAATAAATTTACTCTTATTTCTCTGGTCTTATAAAAAAACTCATTTTACACAAAAGAATATATGAATCACATAGTAAAGAACCTGTGTCGCATATTTTTATTTGATTAATTGTCAGACAATATTAGCGTCGTTCGTGCGTTGACAGTTGTTCGGGTTCAACACTAACACCGAACTGGAAATGAACATTTGCTTAATCCCTAGGGGCTAGTGTTAGTGAATAGGACATTCGTACGTAAAATATTAACACAAGCCACAAAGTTCGGTTTATAAGCAGACAACAATTTTGCAAAATCGATAACACTACATGTAGCTACCGTTGATGATATTCAGAGGTCAAAGCCTTAACACCAGCTGATTTCCATTTCGGTGTTTAGGGCTTGTGTTAGTGTCTTTTAAACACTAACACCAGCCCTAAACACCTAACTGGAAATCACTCATTGTGTGCGGGTAAGCCTGAATCCGATGACCGGGGTAATAATATTTATATCTGTAAAGCGCTTTGAGAGGGCCTTCGGTCTTGAAAAGCGCTATAAAAGAACTAGTCTTGACAATATTCCGAGCCACTAGTGGTGATCTCTACGTCATCATTTGGTTTCAGGAAGGGGAGAGAGGATCTTTGTCCCTCCTTCGAACATAAATAAGGATGACACAAAATCTCTGCCACTGCCGGGGGGATAAATTGCAATATTTCTAGTTTATGAAGGAGTAGAGGGAAGAGATTAATTGCCCTCCTCTCCCTCGCTTTTGATAGAGTTTAACTCTCGTTCACGTTCATTATAAATGTCAAGTTTAGACAAGTTATCTGACCTTTCAGGATAAACGAACACATTTTGTGGCTACAAAGAATGAGTGCACATGGGCGAAGCGGGCTCTCAATTAATATATTCCCTCTACTCCCTCCTAAAATTACACTCAACTTCAAACAGGTAAGTTATCGTTTGAGCTTTCAATTAAATATGCAAAAAATGCTAAATATAGGCCATTTTACCCGCGAGGAGATGCTACATGTATGCTTTGCGTTGACTTGAGGTACATTTATGATGTTCAAACATACTACCAGTTGTCTTAAAGATAAAGATCAGTTATGGTCATGCGATTGCATTGTGTAAGAAACGTTGTGGAATCGATCAGCAAAGGTTGATCATCTAGCATAAGTATTGGTGTGTACTGCAAGGTTCTGGAATCATCAAAATGATAAGAAATTTGGCCCAGTCTTGGTAAAGTTACAAGCACTGTACACAGCAAGATGTATATGGGACTATGCGACACGTGCGCGATATCTATCAGGTCCAAATAGATATATTTACCAAATATATCAATTAGTAGGCGGTTTCTCGGCAAAATTTGTATCATCACGTATTAGTTCAAACATATTCTTTCACGTGACTGGTAATGAGAGCTTCCATATAATTTTTTGAAAGGGGGGCATTTCCAAAACTGATCTTTACCTTTAGTTACACTATGTGTATGATATTCATTAAGGATCATATTAAAAGTTTCAGCTGTACACGTCCCATTCTCGTGATCTTGTTATCTCAAGAACCCATTGATGGATTCCTGCAAAACTTAAGTCATGTATGTATCTTGCAGCCAATGAACTTACCGGTATGTAAGCAAAAATAGCTTGTGAACACATTGTAAATAGAACCGACAGATAAATTGCTGTCAAACTCAAGGACATGTACCGTAAATCTCTGTGTATAAGATGACCCCTATTTTTTTGCCGACTCTGTCAGCACCAAGCCAGGTCCGTGTTCAAAAACCCACGTGGGGAAGGACTTTCATTTAACTGCGAGGTGCAGTTGAAGGCGCCGATTTGTGCTTGTGAACTTGTCACAAATAATAGTAACAATGTCGTTTTTGTCTCGCCTGCGTAGCAAAAAGCGAGACATAGGCGCCGCTTTTCAGGTGACGGCGACGGCGACGGCGGCGTCAACATCAAAAACTTAACCTAAGGTTAAGTTTTTGAATTTTTGATATAATTTTTACAGTATAAGTTCTTAGTCAATGAAACTTTGACTATAGGGTAATCAAGTATCCCCAATCATGTGAGTAGAATTTCAGATCACAAAGTCAAGGTCAAAGGTCATTTCAGGTCAACAGACTTGGACTATGTTGTAGCATCATCATCGAAAACTTAACCTAAGGTTAAGTTTTTGAATTTTTGATATAATTTTGAAAGTATTTAAGTTCTTAGTCAATGAAACTTGGACTATAGGGTTATCAAGTCTCCCCAATCATATGAGTAGAATTTCAGGTCACTAAGTTAAGGTCAAAGGTCAATTAAGGTCAACAAACTTAGACTTTGTTGTGGCATCAACATCAAGATTTTCAAAATGCTTCTTCTTCGTTATTTTTCAACCGATTTTGATTCTGATTGTTTCATATGATAGGGCTAGGAGGGGGATTTAAAATTTCTACACAGAATCGTGAAATTCATTATCTATGCTAATTTATGCAAATTTATTCGAAATCACAAAAAAGGCTTCTTCTCCTTCATTTCGCAACCGATTTTGATTTGGTTTGCTTTATATCGTAGAGCTAACTCTGGTACACTAAACTTCTACACAGAATTTTGAAATTGTTCTCCATTAATTAATTATGGTAATTTATGCAAATTTATTCCAAAAATAACAAAAATTGCTTCTTTTCCCTCATTTCTTGACTGATTTTGATTTGGTTTGCCTTATCTGGTAGAGCTAAATTTGGAACACTAAACTTCTACACAGAATTGTGAGATTTTGCTCCATTGATTATTTATGGTACTTTATGCAAATGAAATGAAATTATGTCCCTTCCAAGGCATCAAATTTTTATTTTTTGACCAGTTCAAAAGTGTACCACATAAAATTTACGATATTTGTTGTTGCGAGATGCGGATGAGCGCTACGTCATTGACGTTCTGGTTTATCATATTGAATTGCGTTATGCAGGCGAGAGCGTTTCCCTTGTTAGAAGAATGTGTAAGATCATTAATGTAAATTAAAAACAGTAGAGGACCTAGGATAGAACCTTGTGGTACGCCATGTGTAATAGAAGAAAAATTGGAGGAATTATTATTATAAACTACATATTGAGATCTATTAGAAAGATTACCTTCAAACCAAGATGACAGACAAATTTGAGTGTTGTTCTAGTTCCCGAGTGGTCAGTCCACACCGATTGCTGAGCTGGGAGACATTGCCAGGCATAGTGCCAGGTGGAGGGGCATAAATCGAAACGCACCCCCGACTTTCAATTTTTTTCGGCGGCAAAAAAGTGCATCTTTTGCACAGAGATTTACGGTATGTATCTTGCAGAGCCAATGAACTGATTAGATTATGGGGTCACGAGGTTAAAGGTCATGGGGCTCATCATGTATGCCTATAAATAGCTTGTGAATGCATTATTAAAACCGACAGATAGATTACAATCAAACTTGAATTTAAAAATTGCTTCTGTTTTGGTTTGTAAATTTTCTCTATGGCAAGGCATCATTTTCGACCGCACGCAGTCTTAATTCCATCTAGTTTTAAGTCTTTCTTGAAATATTTTGTTTGCAGAAGCTGTCAGTGGAACGAACTCTGTCCATATTGCAGAAAATAAAACAGCAAATCATCAGGTCCATACTCAACCAAATTCACACCACTCAACTGACCATGAGCAGCATATCAAAACGGTAAGTTTGTGTAAAGTTTCCACATAGTGGGATTTGGTTTCATTCCATTTCACATGTCCTTTTTGATGACAATCATGATAATCTTGTGATCCACTTTACTTTACGTTAGGAAAGCTTACAGACTCGCTACTCCACTGGAGTAACTAACCATCCGAAGCATGAGTATGAACATTTCTAATACACCGAGGGGCTGCTGATTTACCTCAATAAATCAATGTATCTACCTTATTCTTTGCTAGTTTACCTACACTACGCAGCCATCGAGTACTAAAATGTCATATTCGCGCATGCCCCACCCCAATACATCGCCTTACCATGGTTCACGTGCGCAACCACACGCCCGCCATCTTCCTCTTTCTATTTTCGCCCGCCGAGAAAACTCATCTACAGCTTAGTCACTGTTCAAAATTGAGGATTTTTATCCTAGTTGCTCCAGACTACTCAGGACCTCGGCTTTCTTTCCAACTGGGAGAAGACGGAGCTTTCTCCCACCCCAGTGTACTTGGGTGCGGAGATGGACATTCCAGGTCGTTCGGCCGGGCTGCGCGGGCCGCGACAGAATTCGGACAATTTTGTTGGCCGTCCGGTCCCTTAAGCTTTCTCACAGAGTGCGAGCCAAGCGTTGGCTTCAGTTTCTGGGCTACCTTGCCAGTTTTGTGGAGGTATTTCCAGATTGCAGACTTCTGATGAGGCCTTTCAGAGGCACCTTTTGAAATTTTTCACGCCCGGCGTGGATTCCCTCCATGTTTAGATTCCGTTACCGAAGGAAATCTTACCTCTGCTCCCCCCCCCCCCCCCTGTGCGAACGTTTCGTTCCTGGCTCAGGGCAAGCCTCTGCATACCCCTATTCCATCTGTGTTTCTAACATGGGATGGTTCCCTCTTGGATGGGGGGGGGGGGGGCATTGCGGGGGGTGAGATGGTTTCGGGAGATTGGTCCCATCTGTGACCATTCCCCACATCAATGTCCTGGAGCTGATGGCGGCATTTATGTCACTCCGGCATTTCAGACGGGCGTGTGTGGGGCGTTCTATGCTGGTCCTCAAGGACTTACATCAACCGGCAGGGCGGGATGTGGTCAGCGTCTCTGAACGCTCTTGCCGCCCGAATTTGAATGTGGTGTCGGGCCAACAACATTGTCCTGATCGCCTCCTACATTCCCAGGCAGCCTGATTGCGGACTTCCTCTCTCGGGGCGAGTGTCTTTCCTTGGATTGGTTGCTTCATCTGGAGGTGTTCGATTCAGCTCAGGGTGGCTTGGGATCCTCTAGAGGGTGATCTTTTTGCCATCACTCTCAACCACCGTCTCCCGGAGTATTTCTCGCGGGTACAGGATCCGGAGGCGGCCTGGGCACTCCATCCCTTGGGGGCAATTCCAGGGGTACGTTCCCCCCCCCCCCCCTGATCCCTCAGGTCCTGAGGAAGATCAAGGAGGATCAAGCGCGGGTCCTTCTGGTAGCTCCGCATTGGCCGAGGAGACGGTTCCCTCTTCTCCTGTCTCTCTTGGATGGGTGCTCTTTCCCTCTCCCGCTAAGGCCGGACCTGGTGTCCCAGCCTCTGTCTAGGATTCTTCATCATCGTCCCGCGGTGCTCTCTCTGATCGCCTGGCCGTTGTCGAAGAGGAAGATGGTAAGCATGCGGTTGCGCACGTGAAACCTGGGAAGGCGATGAATTGGGGTTGGGCATGCGCGAATGTGAAGTTTTCAGTTGTCGATGGCTGCGTAGTTTAGGTAAACTAGCAAATAATAGGTAGATACATAGATTTATATAGTAAATAATAAAATCAGTTAGGATTTTCCTGATTTCAGGTATTTGCCATGTGAAGAAGGAAAACGTATGAGCCTGATTTCCTTCACATTGATATTATTATTATTTTTGATGTTCTCTCATAGATTTTGGAAAAGGCCAAAGAATGGTCAGAACACAAGAGTTCATCAGGGAAGAAATATTACTACAACTGTAGAACAGAAGTATCACAATGGGAAAAGCCAAAGGAGTGGGTTGAAAGGTAAGAATCTGTCATCTGCAATACTTTGAGCAGGCATGGTATTTCCCTGATTTTTCTCGAATTCGGGAAATAAGCCTCACTTTATATCCAAAGCAGCTCCTGATTCTAGTTTTTCTTTTTGGGTAAAGCTTCTTTGGTTGCACATGCAACCATTGTAGTCATATTTGAAATTCAAAGTCGCCATATTTTTTCTCCTCAGAAGGGGGAGGTGAGACTAAGGGATCCAAATAGCCTCCGTCCGTCATCTATCACAAATGTTAGTTTACCTGCAAGATTCTCTTGTGACAAATAACATTGTATACATTGTACACAAAACTTCACATGCTAAGGTCAAAGGTTGTTTGAGGTCGTATTGGGGTAATTCCATAAAAATGTGTTAAGGTGTTAAAGAAAAGTGTAATTTTATGCCAGTGAATTACACGTGATTTTACGTTTATGGATCAATTTTTTTATTTCAATATTTTAATATATTTTGACCCCAAATGAACATATTTTTTTTTACCTGTACATCAAATTACAAATTTTCATGGATGTGGTTAATTACATAGGAATTTCCAGATGTTAGTACTGTCATTATAACTAAGTTAATCAAAAAATTGTTAGTACTAAAGAGAATTTTACATTTAATAACAAGTTTTAAAAAATATAAAAAGGTTTAAGATTTCTATGCCTCCGTTACAAAGTAGCCAGAAGCATTGTGTTTTCGGGATGTCCGTCCGTCCGTATGTCTGTACGTACGTCCGTTCGTCTGTATGTCCTGTTCTCGTGATCGCTTTGCCTCAAGAACCGATGGATGGATTCCTGCCAAACTTAGGACATGTATGTATCTTGCTGATCGAATAAATTGATTAGATTTGGGGGTCATAAGGTCAGAGGTCATGGGGCTAATTATGTATGCAGAAAGTAAGTCGAAGGTCTATCTAGTCAGGTGGGCTGTATATCGTACAGACCACCTTATAATTTTGTTAGAATTGCCTTTATTTATTTATTATTTATTATATATTTTTCTTATTTCTAACCACTTTTTTGTGAACAAGATAACTTGAAAATGGCTCAATGAAATGCCTTGAAATTTGGCACACATATGTATAGGCATATGTACAAAGCACAATAACGTTTTCAACATTGACCTTCACTGATGACGTCATCTAGGCGCCATTTTGTAAAATTTTACGAAAATCAACTCATGGTCATATCTTCATAACCAAAAGCTATTTCTCATTCATATTTATCATGATCAAGGTCAATATCCGTCCGGTCAATTTCAGGTCAAAAAACGCGCGCGTGCACGTACGTCCGCGCGTCAATGGGCGCGCAAAATTTTTAAATGCTCAAAATCGTCTCAAAATCATTTTGCATACGTTTTAGGCCATTCTAAGCATTTTATAAAAAATCGCGCGCATGCGCGCGCGTTTTCGCGCGTAAAACTATTACACAACATAGAATCGCCATTTTTTTTTCTTTCATAATATTCCACATATTTTTACAAACAAATTGATACCATGTTTGTCTCTTTATGACTATTAGGGACTTTTAGATTGAGTGGACGAGAACACGACGAACGCCGACTGATCATGCGTGTCAACGTACTCAACTGCCCATGTTGACTTCAATTATAAATCTTTTAGATTGCACTCGACGATATACATGCATGCAGGAAGTAACACTATGAACATAACGGACAAAGAAAGAGGACAAAATATACAGTTCCTCATTCTACCCTCAACAATGACCATTTTCGTAATGTAACCAAATTAAATGCACAAGTCTTTGTGAAGTGCCTCAATACAAATTATTTCATTCACCTGATAAGAATAATAGTAATTCAATAGTCAGAATACAAACTGCATATATCAAGTGTTACTAGGTAGGTCAAGCCATAATGTTTGTCCAACCTGGCAACAACTAATGTATGCAGTTTGGATTATGTCTATTGAAATACTGTTATTCTTACCAGGTGAAAGAAATAATTTGTATTGAGGCACTTCACAAAGACTTATGCATTAAATTTGGTTACATTACAAAAATGGCCTATTGCTGTGGTAGCAAAAGAACATCCCTTCACTGCTATTATGTAAAAATGTGTAGAACAGGTGAATATGCATGTGACACCTGTTCTACACATTTTTACATAATAGCAGGGAAGGGATGTTCCTTTGTCTACCTGAGGAACTGTATATTTTATGCGCACTCGGCATATACTAGTACCGTACTAGATTTAGGAAAATCAAGGTTGACGCATTCTCGATCGCCGACTGAGACGACGTGACGCATGCGCAGTGCCTTAAAATGACGCCACACGTTGCAGTCATAGCTGTCGACGTGCAAATCTAAAAGTCCCTATTAATAATGGAATGATCGACCGTTTAACAAAAATTTCCGTGCGCGCGAGCTCTTGTAATACATAGCATATATGGGAAAAAACATGCCTATACAAAATCCATTGTAACTCTTTAGGATACAAGGTGATCCAATTTTTTTTCATATTTTAATAGAGTATGATTCGGAGATATTGTTTCATGTCTCATTTGACCCTCAATTAACTCATGACGTCTTCATAATGGCCTCCGAACTCAAAATTCCAATTTGCATATTATGTCGTCAGCATATTTATGGAAAATTGATTGTATCTCTGTAAATGATCGATTTTCTTCCAAATTTTAAAATGTTCTAGCTGAGACAATTTTCTACAAATGCAGTTACTTTTATCCCTCATTTTGACAAAGGCATCATGGCGTATTTTTGCGATTAAAGAAGGCATGTCATTTTTTCACATTTTGCGTGTATTCTCTATGGGACATGACTTTTTCTTAAAACTGGTTTCTACATTCCCGTCTCTCACGAGCAATATTTCCGTCGTTTTATCTTCGTTTACACTGAACTTAAAGTATGTTGTAGCTGAGGCAATAAGATATCTCAAATGTGCCCTTGATTTTGTCTCAATTTTTAGTTAGATCAGCCCACCTATACTTGTTCCAAACAAGTATTACAAATCTAGTTTTAATTGTATCCCCCAGCAGTATGCCGGTGGGGTACTTTGGATTCAGCAGCGTTACGCTGCGTCATATTCTTGTGTGCGCTCTAACTGCCACATACCTTCACGAATTTTGTTCAAAGTTTCAATGAAGATGTATCTTGGTATAATCTACAAGCCTATAGATTTTGGTGATGCTGCCTCTCCTGTTCCGTCTTTTATTGGGTCAAAGGTCACATTTTGATTGATATCTTGGGTGCACTCTAGTGTGCGGTCTAACTGCATTATTCCTTGATGGATTTCTTTCAAATTTTGTATGGAGGTGTATCTTGGTATAATCTACACACGTATAACTTTTGGTGATGCTGCCTCCAGTGTTCCGTCTTCTATAGGGTAAAAGGCCATATATTGTGGATGGTTTGTTTGCGCTCTATGGGTCACATTTCTCAAGGGTATTTTGTTTACATTTTGAACGAAGGTATAATCTACAAGCCTATAGATTTGGTGATGCTGTCTCCAGTGTTCTGCCTTGTGTAGGGTCAAAGGTCATATTTTGATACATGTCTTGTGTGCGGTCTAACTGCATCATTTTTTAACAGATTTCTCTCAAATTGAGAATGGAAGTTTATGTTGGTAAAATCTATGCACCTATATGCCCAAATTTAAACCTCCTTTGTGAATTCGGGCCATAATGTTTGGTGATGCTGCCACCAGTGTTCACCTATTATAGGGTCAAAGGTCATATTTTAGTGGGTGTCTAGTGTGTGCTCTGCAGGTCATATTTCATGAATTTCTTTCAAATTTATAAGGTCAAAGGTCATATTTTGATAGATGTCACTATGAATATGACGGACAAAGAAAGCGGACAAAATATACAGTTCCTCGGGTAGACAAAGGAACATCCCTTCACTGTTATGATGTAAAAAGGTGGATATGCTTGTGACACCTGTTCTACATATTTACATAATAGCAGTGAAGGGATGTTCCTTTGTCTACCTGAGGAACTGTATATTTTGTCCGCTTTCTTTGTCAGTCATGTTCATAGTGTGCAGTCTAACTGCAACATTTCTTTACAGATTTTTTTCAAATTGGGTATGAAAGTGTAGGTTGGTAAATCTATGCACCTATAATTTTTGGTGATGCTGCCACCAGTGTTCCGTGTTTTATTGTGTCAAAAGGTCATATTTTGCAGGATGGCATGAGTGCACTCTGCAGACCCGATTTCTTGATAAATTTCTCTCAAATCTTCTCTTTCTCTCAATCTTGGTACAATCTACACCTCTTTACTTTTTTGCAATGCTGCCCTCATTGTTCCATCCTTTATAAGGTCAAAGGTCATTTGTCCCTTATGTGCGCTCCTACTGCCACATTTCTTTGAGGATTTCTTTCAAATTTTGTATGGAGGTGTATATCTTGATCATATCTACACATCATTAGTGTTTCGTGATGCTGCCACCTGTGTTCGTCTATTATAGGGTCGCAGGTCATATTTTGGGTGTATAGTGTGTGCTCTGCAGGTCATATTTCATGACGGATTCCTTTGAATTTTTTTATGTAGATGTATCTTGGTACAATTTACACATCTACACTTTTTGGCGATGCTGCCCTCATTGTTCCGTCTTTTATATGGTCAAAGGTCATATGTCTTTTAAGCGCTCTAACTGCCACATTTCTTTCATATTTTCTACAGAGATGCATTTTACTCTAATCTACACACATATTGTTTTGTTGATGCTGCTCCTAGTATTGACAATAGTCCGTGGCACTAGTGGCGATTTCTACGTCATCTTTTTGTTGCAGGAAGGGGAGAGGGGATCTTTGTCCCTCCTTCGAACATAAGCATGACACAAAATCGCTGCCACTGCCGGGGTATACATTAGCGTTGCGCGGCAATACAGATTGCGATATTTTTAGTTATTATTATCATTATTGTTATTATCAATTTAGAACAAAAGAACAAGGTATTTAATGCTAGAAATTTTTGTCTTCTTGAATAGTTGTATTAAAGAGAAGGTTGAGTTCTGGGAAGAGGTGAAAAATAATTTGTGAGCGTTATCATTCTTATTATGCAAGTGTGGAAGAACATCAGATAAGACATGTAACATCGTAAAACTCTGGGGTAGGATTTTTACGCCACGTGTTCGTGTAGTCCCATACACATCTTTCCGTGTACAGTGTTTGTAACTTTACCAAGACTTGGCCAAATTTCTTATCATTTTGATGATTCCAGAACCTAACAGTACACACATTATATGCTAGATGATCAACCTTTCTGGTCGATTCCACACCGTTTCTTTCACAATGCAATCACATGACCAGAACTCAACTTCACTCTGTCACGTTTTTAATGTCCCATCTGTCATGCTCACAAAAGCCAGACGAAATTCAAATTTATACTAACAACTCACAAGTAATAATCTGAATATACACATTTTGTTTTAAGATCATCCATTAAGGAGCGTTCACTCAAAAGGCATCAAATCAGAAATTGATTTGTGTATTCCTGTCCTGTCTGTCATGCTTAATTTGAAGCCCCACCAACAATTTGTGGGGAGGGCTTGAAGTAAAATAATCCTAATTTAGTGAACAAAATACCATAGGTCACACTCTACATTAATATAAGCATCATCACATGAAATATAAAATAGCAGGTACATACATCAAATAAGAGGGTTGGATGTCCCGTCTCTCACGCTGGAATTGCCCACCACGCTCTTGTGACAAATAACTGTTAATCGCATTGTGATTAAATTTGGATCATAGATGAACTTGGAGTTCATACTATAGTGCTGTCAAGGGTTACATGCTAAGGTCAAAGGTGATGCGAGGTTATATATTAGAACTTACATCTAAAACTCTCTTTTCACAAATAAAATCCAACTGTTAATAGTATTGTGACTAGACTTGAGGCACTTTAGAGACTTTCACGTGCAACCAAACTTGAGTTAAAGGTTGGGTGACATCCAAATATGGCCGAGATATAACTGGGTGATTGCCTTGTTTTATATTTTATAATGTTTTACCTATTTTTTACTTTTTTATTGGGATATGATATGCCCAGTTTCATTGGAATTTTGTGTAAAGTAATGAACAAGGATGGATTGCATCATAATATGATGGCCACTATTAGTAGTTTAATGTTACCGGAACAATCAAATCGGAGGAAACATTTTTGAAGGAAAGTAAGTTCAGTTTTTGTGGTGGATAAACATGCTACATGTATCTAAATTTGGAGTTAATTTAGTGTTGTATGTCTGCCTCGAAAACCAGTCTAAAACACAAAATATCAGAGAAGTCACACACATCGATTATAGGGATTTATCTGTACCAGTTGAATTGAGTCATTCTATATCCGATTTACATTGATATACTTTTGCCACCTGAACCTCCGCACAGTGTTCCTCTTTTTCTAGATTTTCTTTGTCTCATACCTGTTAATATGAAGGTAGAAAATCCTATTTTGTTTTATTCAGAGAAAAGCTGCAGCGAGTTGTTGGCACAGGAAAACTGGGTACCAGTGATTCACCTCACCAACCATCTACTACCCCTACTGTGTCATCTAGAGGTAGGTATTCTGTAATCAAAACCTTGAGTGGTTACCTTTTTTTAATGCCTGGTATAAACTATAAAGACATTTCTCTTTTCCTATACATTGATTTTTTGTTGTTGTTGATTTAAAAAAAATATTTGTATTGCCACTACAGAGGAAATAAATAGGGTACACGCAATACATATTTTTCTTGTGGACAGCTGTTACAATGTTCATTGATATTTGATAAACTGCACCTTTCATAAATTATTAGGCATCTTTTATTTCTTCTTGTTTATATTTTTACAGTTGCATACTCTTACTCTGCATGTTATTGGAGAATTATGTTTATGCATAATATACAGAGCTGCCAACCAGTACGATTTTTATCGTATTTCGTACATTTTTTAGAAGTCCAGTACAATTGTTCCTCAAGAAAAAAGGATCCCCCCCAAAAAAAAAAAATTTTTATTTTTATTTTTTTAATAATATTTGTTTTGTTGTGTGTGCCAATTTCAATGGCAAATTGCACATTCTCTTTTGTAAAGTATCCTACAAGCATCTCACATCGGCAATTTGGAGATGTCTATTGGTTCATCGAACACGCCAGTCATGACAAAATCATGTATATTCAACCAATGATCCATAAAAAATGTTATTCCTGTATGTAAGAACTTATGCAAATTGTCCTCCCCCCACCCCCCCCCCCCCCCACCAACAACAACAAAAACGACCCAAAACCGCATGTTCGCAGTGAGAAAGTACTTATCGATCAAAAATAGAATTTTTTTGGGAAAAGATTAGGATTTTTCTTCAGTTGAGGTTGGCAGCTCTTGATCCATCTATCAGTCCCTGTTCTTTTTTGTTAATACAATTTTTTCCAGTAAAATACTTCTTATCGGATTAAAGAATACAGTTTTTGAATTCCAGAGGTTGGCAGGTCTGAATATACTGACTCCCATTTCCTTACTACAGCTTTACCAAATGACAAGCATTCCAATGATGACAAGCCCCATGAAAGTGATCAGGAGTCTAACACCTGTAATAAATCTGAAAAACGAGCTGACAATCAATCACAGGATAGGAAATCAAACACAAGCCAATCACAGAGCAGACCACAGCTCACCAGTCCACACCCTAAGTCAGCCCATTTACATTCTTCATCAACTACAAGCAAAGCTTATTCAACCAGCCAATCACAGCAGCCTAAATGTAGTAGCAGCCAATCACATTTATCGTCATCCTTGTCACACTCCAGTAATGCTGTAGGGCAGTGTTACGAATTGCAACCTAAATCGATGGGCCATTCGCAACCTCCTGTATCAAGGCCACCAAATGCGGAAAAGACTCAGAATTATCGTATTGAAAATTCAAGGAGAGACTTGCAGGCAGCAAATTTGAAAATGCCAGTATCGCTAGCTACTGACATGTATGGAAGGCTTAAAAATCTTGTAGCTGCCTCACATCCCCCCAAGGGTTCTGATAGTGGTAAGTTAATCATTGAAAATGTCAAGTGATAGCAGCTATAGTTTTTGTTGTTGTAAATTTTTGTCTGTTTTTCCCACCCCCTTACTGTAAATTTTTATTTATGCTTATGCAGATTTTGATATACTGGGCAGGTATCAACATGAAGAAAAAACAAATCAGCTCTGGAGAACCGGCAAATCTCCTACTTTTATCCTACATTCTGTCTAAATCTGACTTCTGTCCTACGATTGCTTAAATATTGATCTTACTTTTCTCCTATTTTTCTCTTGGGTATGCTTGAAAAGCCAATGTTTTTTCTTTAAAAAATGATGAAAACGTGCAGGAAATCCCATGAAAATTACATTTGCAAAACGAGTCCCCTTACAGTGCATGTGAATTGGACTACTTTTTCGGTTTCCTTATATTAAAAAAGTGTATCTTTCCTTGCTCATTACTCAGCTATAATATGCAGCATCATTCATTTGTAGCTTTCAACATTCACTTTAAGTTTGGTAATATGAAAATTGTTTCCTGCCTTTAACTCTAATTGAGAAAAAAGATTACCTGTCATTAAATTCCCAATGTTGAAAATTGTGTTTCGAGGACCTTTTTAAACTTGATTCTATTAATCCAAGTATATCTGTAATTTTGGTAGATTCACCTCAGATACAGAGCACACCTTCTCCTGCAGATACTCCATCACCAGTCACCTCCAGGTTTCAGAATCAGAGTAAACCCTTCCCATCTAGGTCACCTTCAACAGACAAGGACAGGCACTCACATCAAAACGAAAGGAATGATGAACTCAATGAAAGTAAGTTCAATTCATTGTACAACTAGTGTACTAAGTGTATGCTGGAGGATACTTTGGATTCAGCATCCACCGCGTCATATTCTTGTGTGCGGTCTAACTGCCACATTCCTTGACAGATTTATTTCAAATTTTGTATGGAGGTGTATCTTGGTATAATCTACAAGCTATAGATTTTGGTGATGCTGCCTCCAATGTTCCTTCTTTTATAGGGTCAAAGGTAGTGCTGTAAGTCAGACGCCATGTTCGTGTTCGGTTCGGTTCGGCAGAGTTCGGCAATTTTTCACCCGAACTTGGTTCGGTTCGGGGTTCGGTAATATAATAGCAAGCTACGGTGGTCGGCAGGCCCGACCAGCACGGAGGACTTCTGCCCAATCCTGATGAAAGACACTGCTTCCGACCAGCACAAATTTCACATTAAAAAACTGCTCTAAACATAACTATTTGTGAAGAAAAGTACTACTTACATTCGTATTTCCGTCTTGAATCGTGTTTTATTTGCAATTTTAAAAGAATCGTGTTTCAATTTGCAAATAAATGATATTTTTTAAAGATTTGCTGAGACGGTTGTTGTCTAATGTTACGAGTCATGAAAACTGCAATCTTGAATAGCGGCCCAGGCTCGCCGATAACTGTTTTTTATAAGTGTTTATTTTCCATAGGATAAATAATAAAATCCCTCTTTTTCCTGAATAAATAAATAACATATTATAATATATATTTATTTCATTATTTATATTGTAAAATTTGTCCGATATTGTTATAACTAAAATATTATTTTTGTTGTTGATTGGGTTTGAGTTGAACTTGTTCGGCGAACTTCCGTTCAGTTCGGCGGTTCGCTACAGCACTAGTCAAAGGTCATATTTTGATAGATGTCTTGTGTGCACTCTAGTGTGCAGTCTAACTGCAACATTTTGTGACAGATTTCTTTCAAATTATGTATGGAAGTGTATGTTGGTAAAATGTACACACTTTACCTATAGTTTTTGGTGATGCTGCCACCAGTCTCATATCTTATAGGATTAAAGGGTATATTTTGCAGGATGGCGTGAGTGCATTCTGCAGACCACATTTCTTGATTGATTTCAAATTTTGTTATGAGATGTATCTTGGTACAATCTACACATCTTTGCTTTTTGTGATGCTGCCCCCATTGTTCCTTACTAGGGTCAAAGGTCATTTGTCCCTTTTGTGCGTTCTTACTGCCACATTTCTTGACGGATTACTTTCAAATCTACATGTCTATAGTGTTTCGTGATGCTGCCACCTGTGTTCCATCTGTTATAGGGTCAAAGGGCATATTTTGGTGGCTGTATATGCTGGATATATATATGCATTGTGCTGCAATACAGATTGCGATATTACTCGTTTCAGAAAGGGAAAATTCTGCTGTAAATTTTCTTCAACCTTTATAGAAATACTATACAAAAAGAAAGAATCCCATTTTATATCAATACAAGTGTATCGAAACTTTCTGAAGGGCTTTTGCTGTAGCTCGGAACCCAAAACCCGGACCCGGCCCGGTCCGGCAATTTTCCAAATTTCTTAACGGGACCCGGAAAGGTCCGGTAACCCGGAGATAATATTGACTTTTAAAAGGGCTATTAAAAGTCTACTCTCGACAACACATCTTGTGTGACCTACTGTCTACTGACCGCAATATTTTGTTATCCTGCTGTCTACCAGCCAGGATTCAAGACAGTTACAATAAGTCCCAGGTCAACATGTAATCTAGCTAGACCACTCCCTAAGATATGAGGCCAGCCGGGTAGTAGGCTAGGCATTCACCACTTCTCAAAATACAGAAGTACACTCCCTGTCAGAGCGCCCATCCCACATGCTTAACTATGATTGGTCCGTTTGTCTGTCAATTAAAAACAAGCGTGGCATGCAGCGCCCATACTTTTCATGAAACCAAGATTTGCATACATGTTGTTATGTGCTGGTTGCCTGGTAACCGATAACAAATAAAGGCCGCGCACCATGTTCAGAGAAACCACATGTAATATTACACCACGCTGGGCGTCAGCTGTCTGGCATGCATGCACTAATCCTTGCCGTTTGTAAACACAATAGTTAAAAATAATGCTTAGATTTTGATAGGGAATACGAATATATTTGCCTTTTGAAAATAATTCTACGGCACCACATGCTTTGGGGGAACTGAGAATGAGTGAAAGAGATAAAGAGATGTGAATGAATGTTGGGGAGGGATCGAGAAACAAAATGAAAGAAACTTGAGAAAGAAAAGAAAACATGCGAAAACTACTTTTTAAAGGTAAATAATTTTGTATTATTTTAAAGAAAGAAGATCAAAATTAATAAAGGCAAGATTTGAGGGGGACAATAGGTTTTAAAAATATTCGAAAGATGATTAAATAGAATAGAAAAAGAGAAAGAAGAGAGAGAGCTCAGACTAGATGGAAGGAACAGAATGATGAGTTAAATGTGCCAATCGCTCGAGAATGGGAGACAGAGAGCATAGTAGGTCCATGCAGAGAGAGAGAGAGATAGAGAGAGACAGTGAACTGGGGGCAAGGAGAATAAAGCAAACTTTCACACGCACACTCTCGATCTCACAGCACAACACCATGTGAATTTGCCTACACACAGGTCAACAAACTTCATAATTTATGATTCTTCAGTACTGTGCCAGCGGTCACTGACAAGTTTAATTTATGCTGGCTTCACTCCCCGCCCACTCACAAGGAAAGTTTCTGATTGGTCTGATCAGTCACATCACTTGCTTACGGTAAGGAGAAACACACACACAAACGAATGCACACTCTCGATCTCACAGCTCAGCACAATACATGAATTTGCCTACACGAATTTGCCTACACACAGGTCAACAAACTTCATAATTTATGATTCTTCAGTACTGTGCTCTAACGGTCACTGACAAGTTTAATTTATGCTGGCTTCACTCTCCGCCCACTCACAAGGAAGTTTCTGATTGGTCTGATCAGTCACATACACACTCTCACAGAGCTCAGTACATTGCATGAATTTGCCTATACACAGGTCAACAAACAGTCATGCACACACAAATTTCTCAAAAAGAACATTAGCATCGTACTACACTGCATTGTGATGGGCTAGCTATTATGTGTGTGCTGTGTATATTCACCTAGCATGCACATGTTTACACTTTACCATTACATTACGTTGATGGTTTTATCATGATGAAAGATAAGTAGATAACGAACAATGATCTATTTCAAAACCTTTTTTTACTACCGGGTTCCGTTACCGAGTTGATCTAATTGTGGCTACAGTTCGGCCCGTAAGTGGTCCGGCCCGAAACACTCAACCCGGCGGGTTAGAACCCGGTAAGCCTTCCGGGCTACAGCACTAAAGTTGGCGCACTGGCTGCATTAGCCATTTTTTTGTATGTTGTCTTTAAGTGTGTTTGTATCAGGGAAAAAATTAAAGGGGCACTTGTCAAAGTAAAATGGGCAACTCTGATTTGTATAGGGGCAATTATCAAAAGTGGAAAGGGGTTCTTCTTGTACTTGCAAAGGGGCACTTCTCGTACTTGCAAAGGGGCACTTCTCGTACTTGAAAAGGGGCACTTCTCGTACTTGCAAAGGGGCACTTGTGAGAATGGCAAAGGGCTCCTATACAAAAAATATTGGGGTCACTTATCACATGGAAAAGGGGCACTTATTTGAAAGGAGAAAGGGGTACGTGTCAAAAATAAAAGGGGCACTTATTAAAAGGGGGCACTTGTCAAAGTAAAAGGGGTATTATTAGAGATAAAGCGAGCACTTAGCAGAGGTGGTAAGGGGCACTTATGAATTTGGAATGGCACCTATTAGAAAGGAAAAATGGGCAGTTTTCCTATTTTCCCAGAGCGCCGCCTCTGTCGACAAATCATATTTGCATTGACGTCCTCCCTCAATGCATTGCTTTCGTTCGCTTTCTGAATTCTTCTTGATCTTATTTTAATTTTAATCCCATTCGTTTGGCACGCAGTGCTTGTGAGCTCTATCAACTTCTATTTCTCCATCTCGATTCATTTCAAACTTTGTAGGCATAATCTCTGACATCCATTCAAGTTCACCTGCCTCTTCATTTTCCATAAACCCTCATGCGTGACCGTCCGTGCCATTTTGTCAGTTTCTGGTCCGTTTTACGGCCTTACTTTCTTCCTTTGTATCTCCACTATCCCTGATGCTACATACTTGTTATAAATTCCTTTAGATAGTCTAAGAGATGCTTTTTCATCTGCGATGTATAAAACTGTCTTTCAAATTGTCATTTTAATACTCGAAATTTAAGTCTGAAATCGACTACGGTAATTCAAAAATCTATACATTTCTTAAAAATTAACCCCTAAAAACTGTAAATTGCCATAATTTTTCCTGATTTTTCCATTATTTTCTCTACCGTTATTCTTTCCTATTTTTCCCTATTATTTCCCAATTTTTCTCACTCAAAAGGGGGGGAATGTTGTTGGATGCCATTTTTTTACTCAAGGGGGGCGTGGTTGAGGGGGAAAACCCCCCCCCCCCCCCTTTTTTTCTTCTTTCTGTTTTGTCTCCAATTATTACAGTATCTTGATCTGATCATTGCACACACCCCAGCCAAATTTCATGCTCGAATGGTCACGCATCACAAGATAGCGCCTTCTAAAATTCTGAAAATGGCTATCTTTCTGTCCCTGTAGCTCTATCATGCCTGGCCGAACCCGCACCATTTGTTGGCTTTAGATTAAGGCTGCGACGAGTACCCGCACGGTTGACAACTACTCGGGTACGATTTCTCGTACCCGAATATTCGGCCGCAAAAAAAAAAAAAATGTCCAGGCCCACGCTTACCCGTGCCAGGGACAGCGGCAGCCGCTGGCATGGTACCGTCGGTAAAAATGTTTCCCAACTCAAGCACTGGCAAACTCACCTTTCAGAAACTGGGACCAAATGTCCAGATTTCTGTTTGGACTCGGAGGACAATGGATTATTCTGCCATCTTTGGTTTTTAAAACAGCATTGTTTACTAGCCTTAAGGGCTCTCTCGAAATGTTTTTTTTATGATATTATTCGAGAGAGCCTTAACCGCCTCCCATACCACTGCACAGAGAGGTAGGTAAACAACATCTCAAATGGGTCCAAAATCACACTTTCCCGCACCCGACCAATATTGGACAGTGGCTTTGATGAATTTTATGATATTTCTTCTCCTAACTACCAACTGAATTTAAAAATCGGAGGTAAAAATAAGGAAATAATAGCAATTTTCTTACCAGACCGATACAGCTCAGCTCCCTTTTCACGTGTACCGTGTGAATTCACGATCTCTACACAATGGTGATGACCTCTGACTGGCGCTTCGTAAATGTGCTGCTTCCGGTAAATGCGCTGAATAACACTCATACAGCGCATTATACGGAAGCAGCACAATCACGGAAGTGCCAGTCAGAGGTCATCACCATTGTGTAGAGATCGTGAATTCACACGGTACACGTGAAAAGGGAGCTGAGCTGTATCGGTCTGGTAAGAAAATTGCTATTATTTCCTTATTTTTACCTCCGATTTTTAAATTCAGTAGGTAGTTAGGAGAAGAAATATCATAAAATTCATCAAAGCCACTGTCCAATATTGGTCGGGTGCGGGAAAGTGTGATTTTGGACCCATTTGAGATGTTGTTTACCTATGCTCTCTCGAATAAAATCATAAAAAAACATTTCGAGAGAGCCCTTAAGGCTATTGTTTACTGTTATTATTCTTATTAAATCGGCGCCTTCAACTGCAACTCGAAGTAAAATTGCATGCGTTTTCGGCGAGGGACCAGGGAAACTGCCGAGTGGTATGGTAGTGGCAAAAAAAAAAAAAAAAAAATTCAAAAAAAACATGGCGTCCGAATATTCGAGTATTCGCTTGTGAGCCTGGGAGTGTACTCGGGTACCTCATTACACTGTTGTGCACAGCCTTACTTTAGATACTTCAAGATTTGCTCTTTTCAGTCAAATACAAAAGTATATACCCCACCACTGACCGACTTTGCGAAAATTGCTCTCAAAAATCGCAAATTTCTTGAAAAGAAAATTGCGAAATATCTTCAACCTGCTCTAAAATCACAAAGTTTCTACCCAGGTCAATGAAACTTGGCAGGCCTGTGTATCTCTACACATGACAGCTGTCTGCAAAGTTTTGTAAAATTTGATGTCGTCATCGTAAAGATATCACCAAAAATTATGAATTTACTATGTATTACAGTGCATTGCGCGCAGATAATAAATGGTGTCAAATTTAACCCAATGAAATACCCTTCCAAATGGTACCAAATACGGTATATGACATCAAATATGTATGATGCATGAGAAAAATACATTATTTTAATCATTTAATTGCCTACCTACAAAATTTATTTAGTCAAGTAGTTTATGTCCACACACACATAAACACTTGCGCACACACCAGTACGTGTATGACAAGTGTCTCCTGAGGACTATGGAAAAATACCTTCTTTTGAGGACACCCCCTCTGAGGGGATTTACATATAAATTATGAATATCTCATCGCCTACGTTTTTGCTCGCAATTTCTCTCAATAAATTGAGCTTATTTGATGGAGAGAGAGAGAGAGAAAAAAAAAATTGACTGAGGTCTCTTTTGACTTGTTTACCAACATTTGTATATATATATATATGAGGATTTTATGACTACTGGTTTAATTGCCACCACCAACAACGATCACCGAAACATCTGAGGATTATTGAATAAACGTACCAGAAATTATTATTGATTACACCATTATTTTGCATATAGTTAATTATCACTTCTTCTTTTTTTAAATGCTTTGTTCCTGTTTTTCGGTGACACTGTCAAAGGTTTTACAAGTATACCACTTAGTTGGTCGAAATACTCTTCATAAAGTACAGACTGTGGTCTTTTTATGACCCCAAATTTTCCAACGCTATTTTAATGAGTTCCTAAAAAAAGGGTTATAAAAATACTGAATATATCCTGCACCACTTAATATACAAGGACACCATGGGTACTTTCTTTTCCAAACATTTTGTTTTTTGGTCTCACTGAGCAAATTACTTCTCAAAATAATGAAGTAGTAAGTACATCGTATTTTCAAACATAATGGCCCGAATTCACAAAGGAGGTTTGTCGACAAACCTTGGTTTTCGTACGTCATACGACGCGTTTTTACACGTATTTTACAAACCTGGTTTGTAAAGAACAAAAGGAGGTTTGTCGACAAACCTCCTTTGTGAATTCGGGCCCTAGGGTTTCCATGATTATGTCTTTATAAGAGGCTCACCTTGATTATGCTACATGATGTACTGTATTATCCTTTTTTTCTTTCTCTTCTTCCTTTTCCTTATTTCTAATTCTCATCCTTTTCTTTATTCTTCTTTTTCTTTTCTTAAGTTGTTATCCTTTTTATTCCTCATGCTTTCCTTTGTTATATCATTATTTCATCTTGCCTTCCTATTTTTGATGATTTTCTTTTTTATGTCTTCTTTCATCTTCCTTAATTGTCTAAATAGTTATACTTCTTTCATGTTCTTATGACTAAATTAGGCTTCTTTCAATGTTTAAAAGTGAACAAAGAAGATGGAGAAGAAAACAAAAAACCCAATGGGACCACCCCTGGAACTACATAGAACCGACTTATGTTTTCTGTTTGTCAGTTTTTTCCGCTTCTATTGAAGGGTGGACTCTCCTTTAAGTCCCATCCAAGAGACTTGGTAATGACGATTTGAAAAGATACTCTCTGTTGGCCTCAAGATATGCAGCAACAACAATGATGGCAGAAGAAAAAGCAAATGGATTACTTATATATTTTATCAAAGACTAGCATGTATACTATATGTATAAAATGTAGTGTCCGTAACATCCTATAGGATTTTGTACATAAGTTATTTAGGACAACTTATGATATGAAACGAGCCTTCCTAGCAATTTGATTTGTTTTTATATGTATACAGATGGGACTAAAGTTCGGAATTTGTCTCATTTACCAATGTTTGGTTGGTTTCAGGTTTCGAAAAAATGGCATTTATCAGATTTTACCTTGTGTTACCTCTGATGTGTATACTGCGTCTTAATTTATGGACTGAAATAATAATAATAATCTTTTATTAAAGTCCACTCCAGATTTTATTAAGTTAACCCTATTTTAACTGGGCTATTTCAGACCAGGTTTTTACTGGGGGGGGGGGGGTCAATTTGACCCCCCCCCCCCCCCCTAAGATCTCGGCCGTTTTACCACCGATCGCCGCGAAAATTTGCATGCATGTCAAGTGAAGTGTATAGAATACTATGGTAATTTCAAATTTTTGAAAAATTCACTCATTTGCATATTTATGGTAATTTATGCAAAGAAGGTCATAAAATTCACATTTTTGCCCATAAATCATACATTATTCATATTTAAGCATCCTTTTTCACTACATATATTTGTTAGACCATTTGGAATAATAATACAACACAAAAAATTGGAAGAGCCAGGTTATTCCTTATGTTATCTCTTGTTTTGATAATTTCTTATGTATTTCATTGTATTTTTTACTCAACTATTTTGACCCCAAAACAAACACCTAAACTTTGAACAAGACTAAATAACCAATGTTTTATCTCTTTTTAGAAAAAATGACATTTCCATATGTTTTGTACAGAAATCACAAAAATGAGCGATTTTCAGGCTGACATGCAAAGACAAAAGGTCACGTGACTTTGTAACTATACGTCCGATTTTCGAAAAAATCGTTTTAAAAGATGCGTAAGACTCGAAAGAAAAAAGTCATGAAAGGAAAATTTTATATCTGCCGCAGTTTCGGAGTAGTCGCGAAATTTCTACAGGGGGGGGTCAAATTGACCCCCCCCCCCAGTTAACATAGGGTTAAACCGAAAATGGAAATTCTTTTTGCCCAATTGATTGTGAGCCTGGCAGCCACTGAGCAGCGCCAGATCGATGTGCTCTATCCCTTATTGTTGAACGCCAAACAAGGTAGCAGCAACTTCCGTCTTTTAACGTCTTTTGGTATGACGCGGCCGGGGTTCGAACCCACGACCTCCCGGTTGTGAGGCGGAAGCTGTACTGACTGAGCCAACACACCGGTAATTGAGTGTGAATTGTTTTATTTTTCACAAATGGCCTAGAAATTCCCCAAAGAAGTACAAGATATTTGTGTCTTAAGGTAAATGATGCTTGAAAATTCCATTTCAGTAGCTTTTGTGTAGTGTCCGTAACACCTACCACCCCATGTTGTGTTGCTGTTCATGAAAATGATAACCAAGATGGTTTCCTCCAGGATATTGCAGGGTATTAACCCTAGGGTATGGATGAACAATTTGGGATTGATGAAAGTGCTCTATTGCATACTTCATTTTTGGACCCAAGTGCAAAATGATTTTGCACCCAAGTGCAAAATGATTTTGCACCCTGATTGTGGCTATACCGTATGATCATGTTAGTATGGAAAGCCATTTGTGCCAAAGGTGGTGTCATGACGTGGTCTTCTTTCACCCAAATCCCATTTGTTTTAACGCAGTGATTGTGAGCCATCTAGGTCCCTTCCTTTTTCCTGATTCCTTTTGAACTTCGTAGGCATAGTCTCTAGCATCCAATCAAGGTCACAGAATTTAATGTTTTTAGAAATCACTCGTGCGTGACAGTGGTACCGTCTTGTCTGTTTCAGGTCGTTTTGTAGTCATTTCTTTCGGACTACCTATCTCCACTATCCTACATGCTAAAGACTTCTAACAAATTGCTGTAGATAGTCGAGAAACGCTCTTTCGTCTCTCATGTAGAAACAAGGGCATCAATGCATGCATATCGTTCTAGTACAATTGCATTTCTAGTTTGACTTCTGCTTTTGAACACGCTCGGTACCGCTCAGCTTGACTCCTTCCCTGCAACCTGAATTTTAGAGACGTGAGAAGAACCTTTCGTTGTCATCTGAATTATACTCATTTATTTCTACAGCATGTATTTTGAATATCAATTGAATTCACTTTTTTGATTGTATACTTAAAGTTCTGTGTTGTAAATTTGATTATGAAATACCCAAAATAGAAAATTTAAACCTGAGGTTTCAGCGTGACAGACAAAGTCCTGGCAACGAACCATGATTTGATGTTTTTGTACATCTTTTGTGTTGTTTAGGAGACATCCTTTTCACGGTAGCACATTTTATCTCTCCTATTTAACTCCTTGTACTCTCTACATTGATCCTTTTTTGTTTATTGGCCCTTTGTTTTAATCTCTCTTATTTTTGTCAGCCAATTTAAAGACTTCTTCTGTAAGCCAGCGTTTTTTTTTCTCTTACATCTAGGAAGTGTTCGTTTGAGCTGTTTCTGTCGATGCTTAATGTTTTTCCACGGTTTTGCCAGTTTAGTTTCTTCCAGTTCTGTTCCTAGAAGACTTTGGAACTGGTTTTTAACTTCCACTCTTTAACATTCATTGATTTTGTTTACATCATATCTGGCTGGATTTTGCTGTTACTTAATCCTCCTCAGTTGGTGATCAGATTCATAATGTGTTAACCTTTGGTGGCTGCAAGGCCAAAAGCATGCATAGTCCCTTGGATTTATGGGGGGAGGGAGTTAAACATTTTGAGCCTTTATTAATCTTTCCCACATTATCAAATTTATGTAAGCCACATTTTACATTATTTCAAGGAAATACATGTACTAATGGAATTTCAATAAATGATGGAACACTTGTTTTCACATGTTAACCTCTGACAGGCAACTCTGTCAAAAGTCCCTGAGATGTGTGGTGATATTTATTGACAATAAAAAATGAGATAAGTATGAAATATGGGGGGGGGGGAATTATTAGGTCACAAAAACACTCACTTATAGTTGCTTAAAAAATTGAAAAATTGTAAATATTTGCTTATAGAAAAGGAATTTAGCCTGATTTTTGTATGTGAAGTCAGATATTACATACTGTTTCTACATTTCCTCTTCAGGGTTATCAAGCCAATCACCAATGTCGGGAGCCTCGCTATCCCCTTCTCCGTCTCACCCCTCCCCTATGCTGCAGCATTCAACACCAGGCACGTCAAGAACCCATCAGCAAGGGACAGAAGAAAGAATACCCCATACATCATCTACAGAGGACAGGTATAGGAAAAACCACACAAGTAGAGGGGGAGTGTCAAATCATACTCCAACGTCCTCGTCCTCTGTTTCAAGTAGTGGAAGGAACTCTTCACTGTCCAAGGACAGAGAATGTGACAAGGAAAGGAACAGAGATTGTGACCGTGAAAGGGAAAGAGAATGCGATCTTGAACAAGAGCAGGACCAAGAAAGGGATCAAGAGCATGACCAAGATCGTGAAAGAGTTAGAGAATGGGACAGAGACAGGGAAACGAAAAGAAACGGGGATAAAGAAAGGGGTAGAGAAAGGGAGACAGAAAAGGAAGATGATAGAGAAATGGAGAGGGATAGAGACAGTAAAAACCACATGGAAAGAGACAGGACTCAAGACAAGGAGGAGAAAGATATAGATCCTGACAGGGAAAAGGAGAAAGAACAGGAAAGAACCAGAGATTCAGAACCATCGCTTAATGGTGACGAAATTGAGGAAAAACACCATTCTGGAAATGACAAGCTCCTTAATACTGAGAACAGTTCTGAAAGTGAAAAGCACTGGACAGAAACTGATAATAAAGATGGCAAGAAGCATGTGACGGACATCAAAGAGAAGACAGGCACTCCACCAACAGCATCAAGGTAAGTTCAGTTTTCATCCACAATAGTCTACTTCAGCATTTTTCAACCGGGATTCCACCAGACGTTTCTAGGGGTGCATTGAGAGAAATTTAGCTATATCAAAAAAATACTTTGGAATATTGTTGTTTCGTGAAAACCAAATATTAGAAACTGTTTAACCAATTTCATGAGGAAATAGCATTTTTAATGAAATATAGTGTCTTTCTCCCTTGCTCGCTCTGCTTTCTCGCCCTCATTAAGTAAATCGTTTAGAAACATAGTATTAAGCGCTATACAAATGTGACTATTATGATAATTTAGAAACAGGATAATTTCAGGCAGCGAAGTGCCTAAATAGCCCCATATTTGGGCATTGAGGTGCCCGAATATCATTCTATTTGACAACGAGGTGCCCGAATATCATTCTATTTGACAACGAGGTGCCAGAATATATCTTGTATTTTTTAATCGAAATTACGCTTTTACCATGCTATTTCGCTTCACTCACTTGCAACATTTAGAAACAGGATAATTCAATCAAAGTGTCTGCATACATTATCTTATATCTTATCTAGTGTGTTGACTACAATATTAAAATTCCTTTTTATTTTGCTCGTTTACAAAGTTAAGAAAAAAATGTGCCTGTTCGTGTGCAAATGGCACTTGATGAGTGCCAGAGTGATGCAAAATAAATCTTCTGTGATGACTTTGGGATTGGGGTGCCTTGAAACTGTTTATTTCGTAAAAGGGTGCCGTGACTAAAATAAGGTTGAAATACGCTGGTCTAGTTGGATGAGAGGATCCCTTAATACCTCATAAATGAATATATTTTATGCCTCCGCCCACTGAAGGTGGTGCTGGAGGCATTATGTTTTTGGGTTGTCCGTCCCGCTTTTTCGTTATCGTGATATCTCAAGAACAATTTGAGTTATGAACTTCAAAATTGGTGATAGTATGTATAACCATAGGAAGATGATCAGATTAATTGTAGAGTAAGTACAGTGTTGGTCAACATTTTTGGTACACCCTTGATTTTTCAATGTGTATGTCCCACGTTATGAGCTTGTCTGGGCACAGAAAAATGTGCTACAAGTTTTGTTTTTACCTTATATGAATATTATATAGTATCTTTTGGTACTTCCAGGTGTGTTTACTTTAACAGTGTTGGATATATACCCACAATTAATGGAATGCAGTATGATACATCCAACTTTAATGTACATGAACCTTTTTGTTAGAAATTAAGGGGGGAAACCAAAGTTGATATTGAATAGTTCCAAAGAGGCGAAAGTTTGGTTACTGACTTGCAAATGAAATATATATCCTAAATCAACTTCAGAAGAATTATTACTTGAAATGTCCATTATGTATTTAAGTAGAAAGATTCACCTCCCTATTTGATGCTTCAAACAAAACATTTTGGGGTTTATGGTCAAGTGACAGAAGATACCAAATCATTGGCATTCCTTTACATTATTCTTATATTTCCTTTCAATAACAGTTAGATTTTGCAAAGCTTGCATGTGTTTGAGGGTCAACTGTATGGCTAGATAGTAACAGTTTCCCATTTACACACTTTTAAGAGAAATTTAGAACTTCTGGCCCAATTAAAAGAAAAATGTTCAGTAGCTATTATAAAAGCAAGGGTACCGGTAGTTATTGTCTTGACCTTTAACTTATGTGGAAAAATAGTACTATGGGCATTGCTTGGGAGCTACAGCAGCGACTCAAATTTCATTTATTAGCATTACAAAAATAAGACATGTAAAATTAAACAGGTCATCTTTGATCGCACATTGCATGCCTAATAGGAAAAGTAAAAAGTTAGTTAAAATATATTTCTACAGTTTGGCCTAACAATTTTATTCTTTGGCTGATATTTCTCAGTCTTGAATGCTTTAATACATATTTTTTAATTCATTGGGCCTGAACATTTTAATGGTATAAATAAAAAATAAAAAAACCTTTTTCAAAAAGCCAACCATAGATTTCAAGATTTTTGGGTCGGTCGCAAAGGGCAATACAACATTTTTTTATTTGTTTACGCCTTATGCTCTAGACCTTATCCTTTGGTTTGGCATTTGACCCTTTTGCTTTTAAGTGACATTTCAAAATGTGGGTTAGTAACTTTACACCTTGGAAAATCATGGACTAATGGAGTTTTAACACATCTTCATTGATCTTTTCTATTGTTTTAATGTCTAAGAAAACAGTTTATAATGTAATTCATTGACTTGGTGCATTTCCACCCAAAACAGATTTCAACACATGGTTTGTACATGGATTAATGAAGAATTCCAGTGAATATAGTTTGTATTGAGCAAACTGTGATGTATTCAACATAAGAGCCATTGTAATACTTCTTTAGTATGTACATGTAACATGTAATTCCTATATATTTATCTATTTGCAGCAGTGAAACAAATGGTGATAATTTGGAGAAGAAATCCATGGTTCCTGAGAAGTGCTTTGACAATGTAGACTCCTCCAGCAAAACTGTCACCTCAGAATCCAATGCTGCAGAAAATATTCCAGCCTTAATGCAGCTATCCTCCTCCCTCACTTCCTACGTCACAGAAGACCTGACTAAACATATGACAGGATGGGCTACAGAGTTTGGAGAGAAACAGGTAATGCTTTGATGTAATGAAAACAGGTTTCATTACAGAATTTACCCACAATGAGAAAACTGCAAAATAATTCCCTGTGGGTGGATTGAGCGTGAACCAAGTGAACCATTACAATTTGTTAACCATTTACAGATGTGGAGGAACCTACATAGATATGTGTTAAGCAATGGTTGTGGATCTTCTGAGAAGGGATATCATAAAATCAATGCTTAATGTTTGTTGCGTAACTAGATTTAATATCCTAAAGAGTTAATGAGTATTAATATAATAATAATAATACATCAGATTTGTAAGGCGCCAGATCCACTTGACAATCAAAGGCTCAGCTTTTGCAAAAGATGAAATACATAATAAATATATACAAAAGTGCAATAGAGTACCGAAGCTGTGACGTCATAAAAATATATTTTTAGAATTTCTCAATTTTTTCTTCATTTTCCGAAAGAGCATCAAAAATAATGTCCAAATATCGAAAACCAATTGAATATGTTAAGTATTGGCTGAGATATGACCATCTGAATAAAAAGATTGCCTATGGGAACTCAGTGATATATGCTCTGGCTCCTAACCATTAGGAGCCAGAGCATACAACACTGAGTTCCTATAGGACATATAGTTATTCAAATGGTCATATCTCAGCCAATACTTAACATATTCAATTGGTTTTCGACATTTGGACATTATTTTTGATGCTCTTTCGGAAAATGAAGAAAAAATTGAGAAATTCTAAAAATAGATTTTTGATGACGTCACACTTCACCACTCTATAGGAAAGGTAGAGTACAGACATGAAAGGTAATGGTAATCAATTATAGGCTAAGTTAAGCAGATATTTCTTAAGATTTTGTTTTAACACTTCATCAGAACTGCTATTTTTAATCCATTGAGGGAGAGTATTCGATAAAGAAGGCCCAGCATGAGCGAAGGTTCGCTCCCCTCACTTTGTTTTAACCCTAGGAATAACAAGTAAGCCAGAGTTTTGAGAACGTAGCTGTCTAGAGGGAATGTAATGCTTGATCAATCCGATGTTGTACTACGGAGCAGAGCCATGTATACAGTGAAATAATCTTGAAAACAACACATTGTTCTACGGGCAACCAATGGAGTGATTTGAGGACTGGTGTGATTTGCCACTGCACTTGTTGGAGAGGGTCACGACACGAGCAGCAGCATTCTATAGATTTTGTAATTTTGCGAGTAGGTTTTGAGGCGAACCAAACAAAAGGCCATTACCTAAATCCAAGCGAGATGAGATTAAAGCATGAGTAATTTTCTCAGTGGCACTACGGTTAAGATATTTACGAATAAAACCTAAATTATGTGACTGATAACGTACTGATTTTGAGACATACTGAAATTGTGTAGACATTGTCATATTTGCGACATATATTGGATAAGGTAATTTCATGTCCAGCAAGAGTAATTGAAGTGATGGAAATCTTCTCTAACTGAGTCTTAGAACTATACATTACAAATTCGCATTTGGCGAGATTGAATTTTAGTGAATGTGAGTTCAACCAATTATGATCATCTTGTACACAAGTCTCAATGTCATGGATAGCGCTGGCTGCATTGCTCTGATTGGGTTTGAAAGAAGTAATATTTGAATATCGTCAGCAAAAACATGACGTGAAAGAGAATGGTGATGAAAAAATATTCTTCAAACCGGTTAAATATAACGAGAACATGGTGGGCCCGCCCACAGAGACTTGCGGAACTCTGCATGTAAGTGGCACAAAATCTGAAAAGAAGCTGTTTATCAAGACAGCTTGAGAAAGGCATGACAGGTATGATTGAAACCATTCCAGGGCTTGACAAGAGGGTATTCACCAAAACAGTGTGGTTAACACTGGAAGACAAATCTAGGAGTATCATAGCAGTTACTTTTCCACCATCCATCTCCCGGAGTATAAAGTCGGATACATTATAGTTAATATTTTCTTTTGAAACAATGCCAGGTTGTCTCCTACAGTTATTAAGAAGAGGTGATCTTACATGGTTGAATTGCTCATCTCCAACACCTCACAGAAACACAATTTTTTGTGTAAAAATCAGTAAAATCACAGAAAAGAAACTAATTGATCTCCTGTTCACTAACTTACATCAGTTGCGTGTGTGTGCAACAATAACCTATTTTCTATATGAAAATTCATAAGATTTGTAACATAGTACATTGCTCATGTCATAATGATTGAAATATAAATGAGTTAAAGAAGTAGGTACTGACCGTACTGGTCAATCATCATTTACCTCAAACTCTTCTGGGAAAATATTCTTTTCCCCTTGTACTTATAATATTTTGAATACATATTCATGACATTTTACAAATAAAACATTAATCTGAAATGTGTCCATGGCATCAAAAAGTAATGAATTACTTCAGTGGAAAGGTTTGCGACAGGTATAAGGTCAACTGTTATTGTGCACTGATGGTATTCAATGTGCTCTCTTTTGTACAAACATCTGAAAAATCAAAGCAATTGTGACTTAGGGTTACTGTTAAGGTTAGTAGTAGTAGTAGTGGATGCGGTAGTGGTCTTGATTGCTGTGTGCATTAACAAAAAGATCACATGCTGGCTGGTATAGTGCGTCTAAAGTGTGTTGATTGGCAACCATATTACACTGTAAATTCAAAGAATTTCAAACGTATTGCTTCAAAAATTCTAGGTTCTGAACTTCTGAGTATTGCCGTTAGGGTTAGCTCAGTCTCATTCATATTGTTGTATATCCTTCCTTTGTTATTCAGGCTGCCAAAGCGAGTGAAGATACCCATGTACTAGGGGCTGAAAGTACTGCACAGCTATCGGTAGATCTCAAGTTTGCACGTTCATTAGTGAGAGTATCAGAAATTCAGGCCAACCTCCAAGAAGAAAGGTGAGACATTTCTTCACATTACCTGTGATTTTTATTCCTAATTTTTTATAATTATGATACAGTATTTTATGTTATTTTGATCCTATTTACTTCATACTATAGTTGCGCAATGATTTTTCTTTGTTACAGCAAATTATTAAAACGTAATACAAAGTTTTGGGAAATTTTGAAAATGGCCGGATAGCGATTCTTTAAAATGTTGATATATTTGGATGCCCCTGAGGATGTTTTATAAGCACTAGAAAAATTAGCCCCTAAAACTCTTCTTCTTTCGAGAAAAATTGAATATAAAAATTTACCGGTGCTCCCGGTAAATTTTGATGAATTCCAAATAGCTTATAGGGCCATCCAATGGTAGCTGCGACCATGAAAATCTCAGAATATGCAGTTGTGATATATAATTTTCAAACAGGAATAGCCAATCGGTCGATTTTATTCAAGACTTGTTTTAAAGGTAAATTAATAACTTGACCTTGAGAGGGAGCTATACAACATAAAGACCTTATTATTTACAATTTCATAACTGTAGACTCGATTTCAACCGCGACAACTATCACCGAATATTGTAGGATCGCATATGCTTCCAATATGTTTATTTGAACCAAATTCATGACCCCGTACCAAAACTTTGTATTACCTTTACTAAAAGATAAGAAAAAAATAAATGCCAAAGTTTTCTTTTTGTTTTATATTGTTTTAATGTACATATAAACTTCACATGTGCAATATAATTTACTCTAATCTCCTTTCCAAGTTATGAAAAGTTGTTAGCATTTTGTAAATAAATCATTCTTCACCAAACTGTGTCGTGCACATTTGTTTAAAGGAAACCTCGCCCTAAAGAATACCGTATTTGCCGGCGTTAAGGCCGCAGCGCTGTATAGGCCGCACCCCCGATTTTGACATTTCATTGACAAAAAATAATTTTTCAAAAAAATTTTAAAAAAAAAATTTGTTTTGCATTTTTGCCAACACCATAGGCAGCAAGCCAGTTGGCGTCTTATTTCAGCTTTCTGTCCGGCCGCAGTTACAGTCGATTGTGTATGGCACGAGCTGGCTGCGAGGATTGAGGTTGCTTTTAATAGTCCCATATTTGTACAAATACGTGCTGTTTTGACTGCCGATTTTCTTTTTTACTGTTGTTGCGCATAGGCCGCACTCAGACTTTTTTATATTTTCTCTTCCGAAAATACTGCGGCCTTAATGCCAGCAAATACGGTAAGCGTAGGTTTGCTGAAATATGAGATTAATTTCAACAAATGTACCAGAGATACATAAATGAAGATATTCTTGGCATGATGTAATTCATGCCTAGTATGACATTGCCCCAGCCATTTTCTTGGTAATATGACATACCAGGGGAACATGTACATGTATCTTCCTCCAAGCTCTCATTGGAAATTCTTTTTAATTCAATAACCAAACATTTACTTTTCAATGAGGGAAAACCATAGTTGAGAAGGTAAAAAACATATTTGTTGAAAAAACATTTAACAAGGGAAAATTTTTAACTCATTTATTAAAAATTAGTTAAAAATAGCAGTTGACATATCTATTTCACTAATGCAAAACGTTACTCAAGAAGAGCAGCAACTTATTTATGCAATCTGAATTCTGAAAATTGACAATTTTAGTACAATAGATAGTAGCAGGTGAATGAAATACTTCCTCACAACACACACTGGGAAGGAAGTATCCATAATTTAGAATACATTCACTTGATGAACGGCTTCGCATAGTACGTCACATTATCAAGAAAATAGTGATGCACATGTCGTGCTGACAAACTACACTGTTTGATAAGAATATTTTGCTTCATACACTTTACAATATATTTCTCAAAATAACTCAAGTTATTTCTTGGGGTGAGGTTCCTTTAAGATGTGGGGGTGGGTGTGCCTGTGTGCAGAACCGCTACAGTATTTATGATGAAAATAACCAAAAAGTTAACTGCCTTGAGTTGTGGAGAAAACCCTTCTCAGTTTGGAGGTAGCAAGTGGGGCCTCTCTCTCTCGCATCTCGGATACAGCATGACTAATCACTGCAATTTTGCAAGAACCTCAAGTATTGATGCAAATTATATGTAGAAACATATTTCTTTCTATACAAGGCTCTTGGATATAAGATTTGTATGCAAGAGTGTTTTTCTTTTTTTTTAAACCTTCCAAACAGGCCAGTAAGTCATTTCAGATCTTTTGTAAAATAATTCTATTGTTTATGATTTTCTTATTTGTTGTCAACTTTAATTTTTCATTATTTTCTAGGCCTGCTGTTCAAGGGTATTATTTGAAGCATCACTTAGTTAGAATAGATAATAATTACAGCTTGAAATCAAGTTATAATAGATTTCGAAAGAACATACAGAGAAACAGTTTGCCAAGTAATAGGCCACTTTTGCATTTTAATCAAATTTAAAACATGTCTTTGCAAATGATTTCATTCATCTATTACAAAATGTTAATAGTCAGAATGCATATTGCATTTATTATGTGTTGTTAGGTAGGGCAAGACATGTTTTCCTACCTAGCACCAACTAATGAGTGCAATTCACATGATTATTGAAGTACAATATTACATGTATATAAAAAACAGGTGAATGTATAATCTTGTTGCCAAGTGCATATTGAACATGGCTTATTTCTTAACAGAACTTACAAACTATGTTTTCCATCTGACATGAGGTCATAAAAGGTCATATGATTCAGTAATGGTATACAAATTTTGCAATTTTCAATTTTAGAAACAAAATTTGCAGAATATTCACAAGAATTTAAAAATAGGGGTCAGATAGTGATGTGGCATGAAATTGTTTGACATGCATTCCAAATTTTCTATGCCCGCCTCCCAACCCCAGTACTTTAAGACTGAAGACCTCAGAAACAGCCCATATTTTAGGGTTTAAACTTACAATATTTTTCTTTTGATTTCTTTTCTTTCCTTTTTATTTTTGTCTCCTCCTGCAGAGTATTATTTCTTCGTAAACAAGTCCTAGAACTAGAGAAGCTGAAGAATGAGAATGCCTTTATGACATAACAGCAAGATGGTAGTAGAATTACATTAAAAAAAAGTTTATACACTATATTTTCGTTACACTGAATATTCAAGTATCTTGCAAATAAGCTTTATAGTCAAAAGAATGAGTGTGTTTACCTTTTGTTTCCTCCCCCCCCCCCCCTCTCTCTCTCTCTCTCCATCCCACCCAACCACTCCCTCTCTATTCCTCCTCCTTTCTCTTCTACCTTTTATCTCTCTTCCACCTCTCCCCCTCCCCTCTCTTCACCTACCTCCCCTCTCTTCACCTACATGTTTTGTTTGTTCATTCCAAGAGGTGAAAATTTCCATATTTTTGGAATTCATTCAAATAATTTTGTTCAGCCTAAAACACAGATTATTATTTTTGTCTCAGGACAGCAGTCTAAATTACTTTTAGAAATAAAGGTATGTGTATTGTACAATGAACCTGAAAAGTCATAATCAATTTCATGAATGAGTGACAAGAGCAGCCTGTCAAGAATTAGAATTATAGAGCCAGAGTAACTGTCTTTATCAGTAAGAAATGGATTACTATGTCATTTCGACCTTCATAAATGTATTCATTAGATACTCAAAACAAGATTAATGAATTTGAATTTAAAACTCTAAGCCTCACATCCACTTCAATTTTTGTATTATGGAACTAAGTTGGTGAGACTTATTCATATTTCAAGTGATTTCATTTTTGTCTTGTATTTGATAATTCCATGTAAATGCAACTGCATTGAGATTCTAGTGACTGCAGATAAGGGAATCGTGCTTGCCAATTATAAGTCAAGCTGGTGAAATCACTTAAAACAGGGGCTACATTAACATGTTTCCACTTTGCCCTACACTAGGGCTCCTCACTCACTCCTCTAAAACCAGAAACTTATGTGTGCCTAAACGATTGCAAAACCTTCATGCCACAAAATGAAGGCTAAAACAATTATCTAGACCTGCCCAACTTTTGGCACCAAACTCTGTTTAAGACTTCAAATTGTTTGCTTTTCATCTCGTAAATTTCACATTTATTTCTGCTAACCTTTGGTTTCTTTAATGCTCGTTGAGATATGACGCAGTAAAAAATCAACCGCTTTTAACAAAATTGTGTAACTGAATGGCAACTGCAAATAACAAAGGTTTACTGAGCTCTGTGTTATAAGATAGAGAAATGTGAAACGTATGAACCCTTAAAAATAACACCGAAATGCGGTGGTTTTGTCTTGTCATATCTGAAAAGGCTTTAATGAGGCAAGTTGACTTTTGCATTTTATTGTATGTTATTTATTGCCATAGTAGTATAATATCTTGTACGGATGCCACGAGATCTGGAAGCTGTCGGGTGAAATAAAGGAGACAATGTGCCAACCTGTATTTTTTTATTGGGGGAAACTACACTGGAGTGAAAGTGGTATGATGTAGATAGTTGGGTAAAGGGTTGATCCCTGACACTGAATATAAATTATATCATGCACTTACGCTAACAGGTTCTCAGTTGATACATATTTATGTCCCACCACCCCATCCCATACACACCAGAAATTATGGAAATAGACAATTCACTGACATCTTTCCCACTGTATTTTTATAGTTACTTAACAGTAACAGGGTTGGTCAGTAAATACCGCCCAGAAATTCATGTACCAGCCTACCAGGTGGTTAGTACTGCCAAACAGAAAATACTGGGAAATACTACAAAAACAACATTTTGTTAACTGTAAAAAATCTTTTGATATTTAGATCATTGAGGAAGAATCATTATTAAACATAAAGAAAGAATGAAAATGATGGTAGGGGTCATACAACTGCTTAAAATAATGAATGGGCACACTATTACGTTAATACATTAAATGCAGTTTAAAAACTCACCCACCATTACTTCATCAAATGGGTCATGTGGTCACCTGTTCTTTCTCCTGGATATTAGGCAATGGGAATAGAATTAATTTGAAGCAATGAATTCATTTTATTTCAATATTCTATTCTTCACAATACGACTCCAAGGAGCACTTCTGTATTGATGCATGTACTGAGAATTGGTCCTACATACTATTAGGACAATTAGACAAGCCCCAATTTATTTATGGGAAAGGATTGGCTCTCATCAAGTGAATTTTACATAATGCAGGACCAACCAGACATATGGAGGGGGCACAATTTTAAACAGGTTTAAGAAGCAAACAAAAGGAAAATATGTTCTCACATAATTCAGGTGCATTTGGGGTCAACATTTTTAAGGGGGCACATATTGTTGGTTGTGTTTTTAAGATATGCTGCTTACATTTTAAAAAGGAGGGGGGCATGGGCCTGTTGTGCTACCCAAAATTGACAGTGCCATACAGGTTTCCTCTCTCCCTCCCTTGTACACGTTGCTCATCAAAGATGTGTTTTTTTCCAGCTTGCTAATATTTGTTCGACTGTATGATTCTCATTGGTGCGTCTTCAAATTTTCTTGTACACTGTAAGTTGATTTAGAGCATTTCAATCAGTAACTATTCAGTATAATTTGGTTTTCATCCATGCATGTACTGCCTGAAGCTCATTTGTAGCCAACAGAAGTTGGTGCAACATGTCTTGAATTTGTATCTTTAAAATGTGAATGGAATATCCATATAAGCAATGTAAGTTCTAAGAAACCTATGAAGTTATTGAAAATAAACAACAAAATATTTAAAGTCTAATTGTTGGAGTTTACTCAGATTGAAAGGCATTGCTATGTTTGTTATTTCACATTTGCAATTTTAATGGTACACATACAATATTTGTAATAAGCTAAGAGGAAAGTGTCTGTGTTAAACATGATAGTGCCCTGCAGTTTGATGACAAACCTCTTCCTTTGGTTGTCAAGGATGTGATTGGTTCATTGTTGCACAGCTCTTTGGCAGATCCCCATGTGGGATTCTGTTTTTTAAAATTGCATTACCTTGGTTGTGGCTTTATTCAGTCAGTCAGAAGACTGAATTTAACGTTTTACGTTGGAGTTAACAAAAACATTTTAAACACTTTTTTCTTTCAAAGTTATCATTACATTCTTTATTTCGATTAATTTAATTAAGTTAATTTTGGTATTCGTCATTCAAGTTGGTCAATGGTCAATCAATTCAACACTTGTCCATTAATATTTAGTCAGATTTCATTCAACCAATTTCATTCAAATACATTCTAAAGACAAGATATAATTAAAATTGAAATTTATAACTATCCTAAGACACTAGTTTACCTAATTTATACCTCCTTAAATGTTGAATAAGATATATGAAAAAAGTGAATACATTCCTTTAACTGCCAGGTGTACAGACAGTTCATTTCAGCTCAATAATTTTCTTTATTAAAAACTAATGCATCACAGCCCTGGCTCAATTGGGCATTTTTGCATCATATCAAACATTTTTCGCTATCGCCAATTAATTCCCCCAAATGCCCAAATGTTACTTCATGCCCCCATTTCAAATGCACTATGGGATAGCTTGGTGACTTAAGCGGCATGTGGATGAGAAACAGTGGGGGGTCTGATTGTAAAACACGGGGTGAGCTTTTGGACACCGTCTTAATCAGCCATCCGCAAAAACCTCACCCAGCGATCAGCTGGCGCGCGCTGTGTACATGTATACATTTTTTCACGGCGATGACGTAATTTACCTCGATATTGTCCCGATTACCCCGATTGACGCGTCTTAATTGGAAGGGGGTAATTGCCGTCTGGACGTCATCCCGACTTTATCTTCCAATTAAGACGGGGTTTAAGTTGCTTCCGGTCTATTTCATCCGGCTGTACTGTGCTGGCGCCTCGCGCACCCCCCCCCCCCCCCCCCCCCACTTTAAAGTTTGAAACGTTTGAAGATATCCCTGAATGGGAGATGTGATTTGGATAAAATTCTCAACAAACCCTACACAGCGAGCGTGATCTGAAGGCAAGACAAGTTTGAAATCATTGCAGGAACATGATTCTGTTCGCGGCATTCTGACTAATGACAATTATAAAATGATTGGCATGCAGTAGGATTTTCTTAGTATTTCTTCTGGAACAGTCATGGAAAATCCAAGGAAGTCAGTAGCAGTCGTCAAGAGAGGAATCTAGAAATAACTTTCGTATACCGTACGTACATTGCGCATGCGCATAATAATGTGCACGTATACACCGGAAGTATGTAAGTCCCGTAAGCGTCTTTTTTTTCCGTAAGGTATATCCTGTCGCTGCATTTGATTGGCTCAATAGGACCTATACGTCATGCGCTAGTCATCAATATTCATGATACGCACGCACACAGAATCTGATGCGATAATTTATCAAATATGAGATTTCATACAAAAATTACAAATGCAAAGCTAAGTTTACTTTAAATAAGTGCCATTGCGACAAAATTGGGAGGCTTACCATAAACGAATGACTACCAACGTCGTAACTTGTCCATAATTATTGCGACATACTGGTTAATATAGTCCAGAATCTGGCCGATTCAATTTTGAATTTGATCTCCACCTCACCGTACCAACGCAAATATTCATATATTCAAATATTAATATGCATTCTAGGATGGCTACCTTACGGGGGAAAAAGACGCGTCCCGTAAGTGGCTCAAAATTACATTCCAGAGGCGCACATCCGGGCATTTTGGGGTAATGTCGATAGCGAAAATTATAGCTCATTCACACCTTTGGGGCATCAAAATCTTTGCCTACCTAGCTGACTGGCTCTAGCTAGTGGCAGAGTCAGCAGATATGCTTTGCTATCACATAGGCATAACACAAGATCTGGTAACCAGTCTAGGATTCCTGATAGATTACGAGAAATCCCAGCTCAGAGCCTCAAATTTCTTGGCTCAAAAATAGACCTAAAAAATTGCCTTGCTTATCCTCGCCCACATACCTCTACCTCCATAGTAGTATGGACTTCGATGTTATTTATTTTTTGGCCACTAAATAGATAACATATGTTTGGTTTATTATTTTGTACTCGTCACTATTCTTCCATTTTCATTGTCTGTATAATAATAATGATCTGTTTTCTATATTAATGGCAAAGTGAGGAACATCTTTTTTGTGATGTGTATTAATGGTTGACAAATACCTTTGGGGATAATAGCTACCGGTATTGTTAAAAATTCAAATTTTGTAATACCAGAGATATCAATTTTCCAAAGTAAACTCCGTGATTTAAAATTGAAGGACTTTTAGTTGATATAATGGGGTGTCTCAAAACAAAATTATTTTGATAGGCTCTAACCGTCCTCGGTGAAATTCCATAGGAAGTGTTGTATTAATATCTTTTAAACTCTGTGTGAATTTCACAAGGATTATGACAATTATGATTGTTTTTGTGAAAGAACAGGTTTCATTTTAGACTGCATTTTTCTTAATGTCCCATATTCAATTGGTACTATGTAACATGATGTATTGATTTGTGTCCCTGTCTTGTTATCTTTTTTGGTTGTTGGTATTAGTGTGCCTCCTAGTTATGTCAAAATTAGATAAGTCATGAAAGGAAAATATGTGCTCCACCTATCATGATAAAGTAATTTATCTGTTTTTATTTGATTGTTGAAGGTTTTGCTCACAATGTGTTAATTGATGTATGAATGAAACCAACTAGTCACTGAATGCAATGTGCATATTTCAGATGGAATTGAAAGCCTATGGTTTATCCCACATACTAAGAATCTTGCAACACACTTTGTTCAATGAACCGGTTGGTAGATACAATCTGCACATGGGCAGATAAATTAATTTTTTATAAAATCGTAAAACCCACCGAGACGAATACTGGATACGCGCTCATGAAAGTTATATAACTATTTGTTTATGCGCTGAGGGTACATTTCATGATACATAGATGGAAGTATTCTTCTCAAGAGATCAAACAAAAGGTATTCATGAAGCACCTTTGTGACTTTGGTAGATATTATTCTAAAATGCATATAGTGGGACTTATCCATAAGTAAATCGCTGTGAGAGATCTGTGGATATTTCGGGCCATTTGTACCATGTGTTAACTATGAACTAGTCTTTTGAGGCATTATGACAAATGTATGACCTTTTATGCTGATGTTGCATAATACAAGCTGAGAGCTATTGGCAATGGTTTATAGTGAGTTGGATTAGGGTACACATTTTTGATTATCTTGACACAACAGACAAAAGCACCCATTTTGGTGTGAAGCTTCCTAAAGCTACAGTCCCATATACGTCCCAGACCGTCCCGGACCATCCCGGACCCCATCCGGGGGGATCCGGGATTCGGTCCGTGTTGACACCGTGTTGGCACCGGGGTGGTCCTGGATGGTCCTGGATGGTCCTGGGCGGTCCGGGAGTCGACCCCGGATGTTTTTGACGGTCAAAAACTGCCGGGGTGGTCCGGGACGGTCCGGGACAATAGTTTGATCCGGGGTGATCGTGTAGCCACCGTGCTGGGTCCGGGGTCATCCGTAGTGGCGCCGGGGCGGTCCGTGTTGATCCGTGGCAGTCCGGGAGTGAGTTATTGACCCCGGATCACCCCGGCGCCCCTACGGATGATCCCGGACCCAGCACGGTGGCTACACGGATCACCCCGGATGATCCGTGTTGGCACCGGGATGGTCCGGTGTCATCCGTGTTGGCACCGGGGTGGTCCGGGACGGTCCGTGGCGGCTCCGTGCTGGGTCTGGAATGATCTGTACTGCTGCCGGGGCTATGCCCGGACGGTCCGGGGCGGTCCGTAGTGGTACCGTGTTGGGTCCGGGGAGACGGTCGGCGGTTGCGATTTTTTGAACAAAACATCCCGGACCATCCCGGATCACCCCAGACCATGGTCCGGGATGGTCCGGAGTGGTCCGTGCTCGTCCGTGCTGGTCCGGCTTTATATGGGACTGGGGCTTTAGGGTATATTAACAAAAATTAGTTGAGGATCCCTCCCAAAATATATTTTGTTTAAATTAAAAATGCTACCTTTTTGAAGAAAATTAGCAATTTGATAGTAATAATTTAATAATACGTCTCAGATCACTGTGGGTTTGGTGTCGAATATTAAAGATGATTAAATTATCAAAACATCGCTATCAATTTAAATACATGTAGAGTTGAGATTAAATAGCAACAACATTTTTTTGTAGACATGGATTTATGTTTATAGGTTAAGCGACCATACCACTAATCTGATGATAAATACAAATGTGGGTGATTGTTAAAAATCAGGTCTGATTACAGGTGTACCCAAACTCATGGAGGGTATGGTCACTTAAAGGTACTATGTCCCATTTGCAGGCCCAAAAAAATGAAAAGGTTAAATTCCAACGGCATTTGAAAGATAATACTAATTTAGAATTTCCCTTAAAAAAGGGGGGCTTGAAAATGTCTTTAAGTGGGAAAATAACGACTATTAGTTGTCGAATCGACTTAAAGGGACCCAGTAACTTTGTCTCAGATTCTGAAACAAAGTCCTGGATTTAGCTCATGCTGCAATGATAATTATAAACCTTTAGGTCAGTCAGGAACCCCATGGCTTTTACAAGCAGATCGCCTGTCTGATTATCAAGATATTTATGATTGGAATTACACATTTTTAAAACCCGTTTGCCAAACGGTTTTCATAACACTACAGTCTATTGGGGAAAACGGGTATGGTAAAACCGGCCACTCAAAGATTGTTACTTTTTTTTGTTAGGGCTTCAATATTACACCATATCACAGACACTGATAACACGTAGGGCCGTGCATCTCAAATTTAACATTGTTAAACGATGCCTTTAAGAGCTATAGAGCCAGTAAGTAATAGTCTGATTTTCAGACCATTATACCGAATGGTCGTACGTTTTATGCTGCGCAAAGATTCAATCAGTTTAATTTTGGCCATTACAAGAAGTGGGTTATTGATGTAGACAAATGCTCGTGTACCCTTTACAGCTCATTTTATGTATGTTATTACCAAAGAAGAAAAAAAAGCCAGTCAGTCACTCAATGGTGTCTGACAGTGAAGTCTAGCAAGTAAATGGGTTTCCTTGCATAATTTGAATATCAGGACACTGCTAACGTTTAAATTTCACAGATAGGACATACATGACCTGTACATGACACATATTCATAATTCCTGCAAAGTTCTACAGAATTTGATGTTGGCTTGAAAAGGGACATAGTATCTTTAACCTAAAACCTCTTAATACACGACACCCCGTAAATGGCCGTTTTTCTTCGGAATTAAAATGATATGCATCGAAAGGTCAATGCATTTTGACCTGTCGACCTACATGCGCTTGGTACCCAGGTGTAGCAGCGCTTCACAGTTAGGGCATGTTCAAAGTAAATTGCACTTGTTTGCACAAGCAGTACCCGTTATACAAGGACTACTGTGACGTACATGTATTTCATTCTACTGAGAGCGCGAGTGCAATCGAATATATAAGGTATTCTGCTCTCAAAATGTCCAGAAAATTCTTATTAATTTCAAAATTAAATATTTTCAAACTAGTTTGTATTATGATTTTGTCGATCATTTTGGAATTTCAATTAATGTACAAAAATAGTTTACTTTTATCTCAATGTTCGATCGAAGTTCATTGACAAATAAGTGTCCTGTATTAAGAGCATTTTTTTTTTAGCTTATACAAATTTTGAATGGTTCCATTGTTTTGACGATCCTTGCAAAATAAACACCTCTCATCATGGTGTAACTGAATTTAGGTAGGGGCAAATTGAAAACGCAGTCACTTTATTTTGTCTTGTTTCTTCATGTAGACTTGCATGCAGTGTTTAGTTGTGTTTTCTTTCTTTTTATCAAAATCAGTTTTTAAGTGAAGCTGCAGGAACGATTAATGTGTTAGCTTCGTAACATAAATAGGAGATGGTGTGAACATTGTTTTGAGCACAGTATATAATGGTTTTACTGCACTGATGGGAGTGAAATCAGAACGGTTGACCATCAAACCAATGTTATTTTGAAGATTAAGTATTGACTTGTTTCTTTGTGTACGAAATGTCAAAGTGGGGCCGCAGCATTTTACATCCATGTTATGTAGCGCACTAAACTATCTATTTTTAATAAAATGGCAGCGGGAGAGATTTTTTGTCAGGTATTACGTTTCTTTATCACTTCAGATAAAGATGATATTGTGAGATATTAAAACTGTATACAATGCAATGATGCTCTGTGTTTCTCTGTTCTCTTTTATTTGTGGTACTGTGACCCATAGCATAGTGACAAGAGGACCACTTTTGGATTGGTCTGTTTAAGGTTATTGCCAGACATGAATTATCTAGTAGTTGACTAGCTTTACATGCACAAATCACCACACTTTCTTACTTTTTATGTTTGGTTTAATATCGGATTTGGTTGATAATGCCCAATGAGACGTCTAATTATGTTTAATTGATACCAACATGGTCGTTAAATTAATATTTCAGTATAACATCTCTCATGTAGAGGATTCTTGGTCTAGTGGATACCGTACGTCATCGGACTGGGGATCACAATGGTTCACGGTTCGAGTCCCGCTCAGGGGCGTAGATAAAGGGGGGTGTGGGGTACGACACCCCCACCTGTCAGGATATTGTCGAAAAAATGAGGAAAGGGGGAGGGAAAATGAGAGGGAAAGGAAAAGTAAGGAAAGAGAAGAAAGGAAGGAGGAGGAGAAGAAAAAAAAAGGAAACTAAAGAAACGGGGGACGAGAGAGAGAGGGAGGTAAGAGCCTAAGGGAAGAGGAGTTTGGAGTATGAGAGGGTTATGTTAGGTGGAGTCGCCACGTCTGTCGGGTCCGCTGTGTCGATATTCTTGCTCGACCCTCGTGAACTATATCACTGCAGAAGTTTGAAGTCGGTGATATGTATTATGTCGGTCGGCCGGCAAATTTTGTTTCCCCTACGAACTGACTTTTTATCGGATAAAGAAACATTTTTGAAAATTCAGACATTGATTAAGAGTCGGTACAACGAATCATCTTCTTTCTTAATAATTCAATACAACGTCAAAGCTTTTGCGCGGGAAGGAGGAAACTGAATTAAGACAAGGAATAAGAGTCGAAAACAGAACAACGAATCTTCTTCTTTCTCTAATAGTTTAATGAAACGTCAAAGCTTTCGCGCGGGAGGGGACCTGAGTTCAGACGAGGATTAAGAGTAATAATTTAATGAAAATTCAAAGCTTTTCGCGCTGGAGAGGGAAACTGAATTCCGACAAGGATTAAGGTAATACAAAGTTTTGGGAAATTTTGAAAATTGGGTGGATAGTGATTCTTTACCAATTTTGATAAATTTGGAAGCCCCTGTGACGTATTATCAGCACTAGAAAATTTAGCCCCTAAAACACTTCTGCTTTCGAGAAAAATTGAATTAAAAAATTTACCAGTGCTCCGGGTAAATTTTGATGAATTTCAAATAGCGCCTACGGCCGAACAATGGTAGCTGCGACCATGAAAATCTCAGAATATGTAGTTGTGATATATAATTTCCAAACGGGAATAGCTAATCGGTCGATATTAGTCAAGAAACATTGTTTTATAGCTTAATTAATATCTTGACCGTGAGAGGGAGCTATACAACATAAAGAGTTTATTATTACAATTTCATAATTTTAGACTTGATTTCAACCGCGACAATGATCACTGAATATTGTAGGATCGCATATGCTTGCAATATGTTCATTTGAACCAAATTCATGACCCCATACCAAAACTTTGTATTACCTTTAAGAGTCGAGAACGGTGCAACGAATCGTCTTTTTCTCTAATAATTAATTGAAACGTCATAGCTTCTGCGCTTCGCGCGGGAGGGGGAACCTAAAAAATAATATAACTCCTGGCCCCTGGTTTATAGGGTTAAAGTTATAAACATTTGGGACATTGGCATTAATGTATTTGTCGTTAATTGGTGGCTAGTTTTGTCGGTAAACGGTGGCCTCTACACACCCCCCCCCCCCCCCCCCCCCCTGAAAGAGGTCTAGCGACGCTCCTGGTCCCGCTGTGGCACTAATGTCCTTGTCATGGCATAAATCTTATTTGCCACTCTCCATCAAGGAAAAAGGAGGGAATTTCTTGAATGATGCTGAGCACGAAAACAGCTGCCTAGCTGAGCCATTGTTATACCTGGTATTGGAGCGCCGTGAGCACCTTGTGTGGTGCTCCAGTGCGCTATATATCTACTGTTCCACGATTTGTATTCATATTTTGAGTTCAGCTATATGATGGTTAGAAGTGCACATAAAACAATGGAATTCCTGCGTTAATCATAATCACCTACTTTCAAGTTGGCTCTCTTTTTCTTTATTTTTCTTAATATTAAGTATCTTCACTTATCGTATTTTATTTATACTTGTTATAGGCTACACATTGACTTCTCCCAAATCTCCTTTTCTTATCAAACATACAGCTTAGCTTTGAATTTCCTCCAACCACAAAAATGCTACATTCAGCTATAAAAAAACTCCTCATATGTAATAGGTTAATACTATATTTTCATTTTCCGTTACTCTTATTCATTCCCATTTTGTATAATTGTCGTCTAATTATCATCAAGTTCACCGATATGGCTGCACATACCGTACAAGCATTTCCCGGTTAATTTCTCACCAGTCACGATTAAATAATAACGTGCATAACCCGTGTCACATTCTTATAATTTCCCCCTCACCACCTCTGATTATTGCCCCCTTTACCTCTGATAATTGCCCTTATTCAAGTCTAAAAGATGCCATTTTACTTTGACAAGTGCCCCCTTTTTCTTTGTAAGAAGTGCCACTCCCTCTTCTAATAAGTGCCCTTTTCCATCTCTAATAAGTATCACATTATTATGAAACGTGCCCCTTTTCCTTGTGATAAGTCCCTTTTCTTTTATAAGAGACCTTTCGCCTCATTAATGCCCCTTATCACCTCTGATAAATGCTCCTATTAAAATCTGATCGGTGCCCCTTTTCACCTTGTGATTGATTTGGGTAAATCGCAACTCTTTTTAAGACGGGGTCAGGTCTCTTATCATCTTACACATGTGCGGTTAATTTATCATACAAAATTGTAATTTAGGTCCATTTTCTAGGCAGGCGGAGAAAAAAGGAAAGACAATGACAAACGTGTTCCCGTGCAATTTTAACCATTATATTTTAAAAGTATTGTGAAGATTCCTTGGGGAAAAATACAATATTTCGATTGCAATGTACTTTATGAATATTGCTTTGCACAAATTACAAATGTTATTCTAGGAAAGAGAGAGAGGGGGGTTGTGAATTCTGAACTCGAACTCTAACATACATTATCTTCATGATTCAGACTGAAAAATCATGACTGTCACCTGGATCCAAATCTTATTTTATGTATCACTCGACCGAAAGTCTGCTTCATTTCTGAACACACATCATGCCTACACGACATAGCGCCCACATCCCCAAATTTCTCTTGATTTTAATGGGGAGGGGGTATTTTAAAGGAGGAAGAGGTCGGTGGAAGTTTTGAACCACACCATGCACTAAGTACATGTTTCAGACTGCAAAACATGTCTGTCACTTGATATCATTGATACCGAACAACCTTTTACAACAATCCATTTCTCAACAACAACAAACTTGGGGTTTTGCCCCCTATGTAACATACAAATCCCTGTGTTACCCTATGTATAGATGGACTTATTTATAATTCATTTAAAAAAAACTATATGAACTGAGGATAAGAGGTAATATAATTTACTGTTTTCCTAAGAAATCCGAACTTTCCAATTGAACACTCTGTCTGACATAAAACATAAAGAAAACGGCCTAAGTGTACCTCAAGGCAGCATTTCAGCCCAAATCTGTTTAAGGCACTGTTTTTTTTAAAAACTATGACCAAATAGCTAAATGGCCCTTTGAGAGCTTGAAACTTTTCAAAGATAAAGAATTAGAAATCAATTACAACTTTGTATTGTAGCATGGACCTAGATTGACCTCCCATAGCTTAATGAAAATTTTTCAACATTGCTTTATGTGCATGAGGTATCCCTAAACAGCCAATTGTTTACGGAATTTTGTAACAAAATTGACATACCTTTTTGGTTGGAGCCAAAAAAAATATATACCCACAAACAATATGTTTTTTGTTCTATTGATGATTAATGAGCATGGGTGGATCTTAAAGAAAGTTTAACAGTAATCTGAATTAACTCCTGTATTTTGATGGAACAGTGCAATTGAAAATGGTGTTTCGGACGTTACATTTTCCGTAAACAATGTAGACCCTCATTTAACCCATTAGAACAATAAATTAATGAGGTTGTTTATGGTTTGAATAAGCTTATTAGTTACTCCAAGTCATTAAATTAAAAGAAAATATAATTTAATTGTAGTAGCGCTTATATTAGAAATATACTCAAAATTTGAAAAAAGTTGTCTCATTTTCCGTAAACAATTCTGTAACGTCCGAAACAACTTTCAATTTGAAGTAGCAGAAAATATATGAACTGCAGGACCTATCTTTCGTAACATTTTTTAAACATTTCATGGCGGCTACCCACCAAAAAAAGAAATTTGCAATACATCATTACAATACTATTTTAAAGTTAAAACCAATTTTCCGTTAACAGTTGTAACGTCCGAAACAAAAAATACCAAATAAATGATGATAATCCATATCTGAGGGTATCTGGAGTGAATAAATCATGGTGAAATAAGCTATTATAAGTCTTAACATAAGTCGAAACACAAATCAGGTCTTTCAAATCCAATAAATTTGTGTAAGCTCAAGAAGGGTGTTTCGGACGTAAGACTATTATTTTGATTGTTAACACATAGTTTGTAAATTTCAACTAATTTTCGATCATAATGTGGAGGTTACGATTTCACAATGCACACTACTGTTAAAAAACACTATTTTGATAATTTCATTTAGATCTAAATATAAAAATATGAAGAAATTTGATGCAAAAAATCAAATTTTCCGTAAAATATCTGAATATCTGAATATCTACATAAAATATTGAAGCCACACATTGTGATGCAAGGCATGGCTGGCTGCTTAATATATATCCTTAATTGTAATTTATCAGAAAAAATCTCAATAAAAGTGACTCATAAAAAATATTCAGCCATTTTAACAGCACTTTCTGGTATGCTGTTAGCACGTTTCGGATGTTACATTAAACTGTTAACTAGTTCAAATGAGGGGCAAAGATAGATGTGAGAATAGCAAATTTCAATTTTTCAACCTCTCCTCTTGCTATTTACATTGCTGTGTGCTTTGCAAATCATCAGGTTTTCATTTTTACAGAGGTTGTTCCAAATTATGTCATATAACCAAAGATTGTATGGTCAATATAAACTATTTGGTAGGTTACAAAAGCTCAAAATCACCCACTTAAGAAATATCCAGTGTACATGTACATGACACGGGTATGATACAGGTATATAAAGTTGATAAAATCAAGCAAATTAAAATGTTTCTCTAAAAATTTATGGGAAATATGGATTTTCATTTGAAAATACCTTTTAAAAAGGGCACTCAGTACACGTAACTAATCTGTGTAGAAAGTACATACATGTATAAAAGAAAAAGACATTACCATTAATTACCTTATTTAATGATCCTAAACATATACATGTAGTATCTTCCTCAAATGTATGCATACATACAAAATGTATAAGCTAGTGTGAAATATAAATGGGCTGTCCGTTTGTGTGTTTTTTTTTTTTTTTTCCCTCTACGAAATGTCAAAGTTGGGGTGCGGCGCTGCGGCCTTATCGCCGGCAAATACGGTACATGTTTAACCTACACTGTATATTGTTTGCAGGGCTGATTGTTTGTCACCTGCACAGCAAGAGTTAAGATCTATCAACCAACCAACCAATCAATCCATCCATTCATCAATCGGTCATCAAGTAAATAAATAAATAAATACTTATTTAAGAGCATTAAAAAATGTTGTCGTTTGAAACAGCCTCCTAATACAAATAGTGGTAAAGGATGATTGTTACAGTAGTGTATATAGGGATTTATTTTGAACTTCTGAAACTCGCCTTCATATCCATGATTCATCCCTTTCATATTAATAGGTCATCCCTCATTCACATTCACCCTTTTTCATCCACCATCCTTCCATCTATCGATCTCTCTCCCTGACTTTCTAGTTATCCTGTTCGGAAGAACAAAATAAATGAAACGGACCATATTCAAGACAGAAAAAAAAGATGCAGTAATACACTTTACATCCTAAAAAGCATAGCAAGTACAAAACAACCCAAACACTTTACTCGTACCCTATAGTATAGATCTTTGATCAGATCACTACTAGCCTATCGCGATTCAGCGAGTGCAAGTTCGAACGAAGTCCTAGGTTCACCCCTTGCTGCCCTATACTTTGAAATGAAGGAGCCCCATCTAGAGTTTAGGAGAGAAATGCTAAGTAACAAGTACCATTCCACCTTTCTCAAATAAAAAAAAAAACATCCGTAAAAAGTGAACATCCAACCATGTTGGCAATAGAGTGGTGAAGTGTGACGTCATCAAAATTCTATTTTTAGAATCTATTTTTAGAATTTCTCAATTTTTTCTTCATTTTCCGAAAGAGCATCAATGTTCATAATGTCCAAACGTCGAAAGCCAATTGATATGACCATCTGAATAAATAAATTTCCTATACGAACTCAGTGTTATTTTGCTCCTGGTTCATAACATTCCTATAGGAAATCTATTTCTTCAGATTGTCATATCTCAATGGCAAATATGTACCTACAGGCGCGTACGCAAGGGGGGGGGGGGGTTGAAACCCCCCCCCCCCTCAATTTAAAAAAAAAAATAATTGAGCTAATGGGTGACCCCAAAAAAGTTACCTTACCGCCCCCACCCACCCCCCCCCCCCCCCCCCCCACGGAACGAAATATCGATCGGTCAAATTTTCGATAAATAAAATGGAAATAGCACGAGAAAGAAGGGACTAACTTGAATCAGAGCTTGTTGAAGTGTTAGTTCCTCAGATGCTGTTTTACAATAAAACAAAGTATGCTTAGAAATCAATAAATAGACAAATATGTAGCTAAGAAATTCTAAATTGGGGGGGGGGGATTTAAAAAAAATTAAAAAAGGGGGAAAAAATAGAGGAAAATAGTAGAAGACAAAAAGAAAGAAAGATACAAAAAAGGGAAAATGAATGATTGCAAAAGCTCTAGAAAAGGGAAATTAGATCAGTAGAATGAGGGAGAAAGAGATTGAGTCGAGAGTCAAACAAACCACCTATATGGAATTAGAAATTAACCGTATTTGAATTATATTCCCCCAACCCCCCCCCCCCCTATTAGTACGCCAGTACCCCCGCCCCCCGCCCGGCCCCCCCCCCCCCCAAAAAAAAAAAAAAAAAAAAAAATTACACCTAGTTGCGGGGGAAATCGCAACTGATCTCCCCTACCAGTTTATTCTTTCTCTTTTTTTCTTCTTTCCCTTTCTCTCCTCTTTCCCTTTCCCTTCCCTTCCTTTCCTTCTCTCTCTTTTAGGTTTGCTGGGGGTATGCAAGGGCCCCCACCCCGCACCGCACGTTGTTGGCGGGATTAACCGCAACTGATCTTCCCTTCTTTTTCACCCTTTTCTTTTCTTCTTCCTCTTTTTTTGTTCCCTTTTAGCTCTCCTCTTTCCCTTTTCCTTCCTTCTCTCTCTTTTTTATCGGGGGAGGGGGGAGGGGGGAAAGGACCATTGCCCCCCCCCCCCCCCATCCACAACTAGTCTTGTTGGCGGGAAAATTGCTGATATCCCCTTCTTTTCTTTCCTTCTCCTTCCCTTTATCTCCTCTTTTCCTTTTTCTTTCCCTTTCCTTCCTCTCTTATTATTTTGATTGGGGGGGGGGCAAGGCCGCTCGGCCCCCCCCCCCCCTGGATCCGCGCCTGCTGTGTAAGAACCAAACCCCTGTATCCCGTTGCCACTCACAGAGGTCAGTGCCCGTTGCCCGTGCCGCACACCTACTAGTTGGATTTTAAACGAAGCGCATAATAATTCAAACTCCAACTGCAGGACCAGACGGTCGGAGAAGCTCAAAATGCAATTTGTGCAATTTGGTATTATTTACTCTTTGTTCTCATTTCACTGAAAACCAATCATATTTTTTGTTTAATTCAGTCGTAATATAAACGGCTTCCTGAGAAGAGATTGGTAAAGTAGTGACGTAAAAGAGTCTGTCTATGCCACAGAGATCTATATAAAGACGCTAGAGGGCGTACTTCGACAGATTGCACTAGATTGCACATATCGAATTGAACAGGCCGCCGCTCCGCACAATGGGCAAGACAGGAACCAAAAGTGCGCCAAAAGTCATTTTGGGTGATTTTTTTTTTTTTTTTTTTTTTACTTGCCCAGTTGAAGATTACACATTGAAGAATATCTCAGTAAAATAATTAATTCCGGTATACACATTAAAGATACTATGTCCCTTTTGCAGCCAACATGAAATTCTGTAGAACTTTGCAGGATTTCTGAATATGTCATGTATGTCCTCAATGGCGGATCTAGGGGGGCACAGAAGGGCACTACCCCCCCCCCCCCCCTACACTGAGCAAATTTTCGACCGGCGCGATTTTCAAATTTTCGGGAGCAAAAAAAATATCAAAAAATTAGTGCTCACTACCCCCCCCCCCCCCCCCCCCCCCCCCCGAATGGGGAAATGGGCATTGTTGACGGGAAATGAAAAACCCCATCAGATTTTGATAGGGGCATTTTATAAAAGGTGAAAAGGGGATTGGTCCCTTATCAGAAAGGAAAGGGGGCACGTATCATTGTAAACAGGAAAATTACCAGACGTAAAAAGGGGTACTTCGTATCACACCTGAAAAGGGGCACTGAGCATATGAAAAAGGGCATCTTGTGAGAAGAATAAAGGAAAAATTTGCATTTTTTTTTGTTGAAAGAAAAGGGGCACCGATCAGATTTTAATAAGGGAATTCATCGAAGGTGTAAGGGCGCTTTTATGAGAAGGGGGAAGTAGCTTTTATTAAAAAGAAAAATAGTCACATGTCAAAATGAACGGGGCACTTATCAGAGATCAAAAGAGGGTAATTATGAGAAAGAGAAGGGGCACTTACATGAAGGAAAACGAGCGTTTATTAGAAATGAAAAGGAGCACGTGTCAAAATAAAAGGGGCAGTTATTAGAGTGAAAAGGGGCACTCATCAGAGATGAAAAGAGCAATTATCGGAGGTGAAGGGGCACTTTATCTGAAGTAAAAAGGAGTAACTTCTCG